>WAAD01008253.1:45479-66122 GCA_013389945.1 Fregata magnificens
GGGGGAGAAAAGAAAGGGAAAAAAAAGAAAGAAAAAAAAAAGAAAAAGAAACCTGACTGATTCAAGAAGAGACAACACAAACATTTTTCCCCCCAGGATAAGATTAGAGTGGAATGAACTCCACGTAGCAGATGTTTGTTGTGGCACTTAATGTACTATGGGAAGGTTCTCAGATGCCTGTGCCTTTGCAGAGCAATTGTAAAATGTTTCTTGGCGTGCTTGGAGACTTAATGTTATTAAAAAGTCAAAGCTATCAGATGCAACAAACCAGCCTGGTCTGATTTTTGGCAACTTGTTATTTCATATGGTGCAAATAATCATAAAATCAAATGGCATCTACTTATAATTTTATAGTAATTGCTTCTATAGCACTTGCCAGTTTTTCCGTAATAACTTCATGTATAATTAGTACAGAATCTTCAGGCATAAATAACTCTCTAATTAGTCTGTAATCTGTAATTATAATGTACTTACAGACTAGTTATTTGCTTATTTGGACTCTGTAAAATAAAATACATTCCTGATAAAACATTGAAGGAGAATTATGTAGATTTTGTGTTTGGAGATCATTCTTAGAACTGTCAGGAGAAAGAAAATGAGATGTAATAGAGTTATTGAAATTAGAAAGTGTTCATTAGTTCCTACATGTTTATGACAATGGATGATAAAAGAGGAGATGCAGATTAAGAGAAAAAATCCACAGAAAGATTTACTGAAATCATACAGAAGTAAACAGGCACTTTTCAATTTCCTGTGAATCCAGATAACAATCTCTGGGATGAGAAACAGCAAGCAAAAGTATCATACAATGTTTTGTTTCAGCTGTTTCTTTTATGGCCTGGCCTTGCCTTATCTTGCCTTGCCTTGCCTTCCTTTTTCCCTTCCCCTTCCACTTCCCCTTCCTTTCCATTCCCTTCCATTCCCTTCCTTTACCTTCCTTTTACCTTCCCTCCTTTTCCTTTTCCTCCTTTCCCTTTCCCTTTCCCTTTCTCTTTCCCTTTCCGTTTCCTTTTCCCTTTCCCTTTCCCTTTTCCCTTTTCCCTTTTCCCTTTGCCTTTGCCTTTCCCTTTCCCTTTCCCTTTCCCTTTCCCTTTTTCTATGAATCACAAAAACAAAAAGAATAATGCTATTTGATAATCAGATAAACATGCCACTGGCAAGAAATACACAAGCTACTGGATCTCAGGAGAAGAAAGCCTCAGATGAAAGGATTTACTCAAAAATTACATACCTCAGATGACAGTAAATCTTGGATAAGTGAGTTGGTACATGACATTCCAGAACGACAGTTTTGTGACAGCTTTAAAACTGTGATATTAAGGTAGTTCTAAAACACTTTCAATTCCCTAAGATGTTTTTCTTTTTTTTTAGAACTTTTCTGAGGTACTTGCAGAATATGCAACATGAATACTGCTACTCTTTCGCATGTTGCTTAACACTTTTGCCTGTATTTCTGCAATGATGCAGTGATGAATATTGGTAAATCTGCACCTTTACAACTTTTAGTGTTAGAATCTGATTACCACACATTGATAGAGAGAGGAAAATACCATTGTTCTCAATCTGGTGAAAACCCACTGCAAGAGATTGTATTTGACCTGGAATTGGTCCATATTGTGAAGTTTGTGAAGTTTCAACAAACCTTTAACATCAGCTGACTGATTTGCTAGATTATTTTCCCTCCTTCTCACAAGAAAAGCAACAGATAGAACAAGAAGAAAGATAAGATAAGTAGGATGGATAAAATAATTCCCTTAAAGTTAAATACAAAAATCAGAAATAAAACCAGAGCTGGAATACAGGTTGAAAGCTAATGAATAATTCTTCATATCAACTCCAGAATCTGATGTGCCTGTGAATGGGTGTTATGAATTAGATTCAAGCTCCCCAGGGAGGTGAAATGATTTCTTGGTAGGGGGAATTTCACAACCAAATCTAGGTTCTATGCTAGAAGATCCAGACAATTAGCAAGTTTAAAGAGGAACATGAAATACAAGAGCTCTGGAATTGAAATTGGAATCACTGTGAAAAAATGTCTTATGGTTTTCCTTATTTCACAAAATCACAGAATGGCTGAGGTTGGAAGGCAGCTCTGGAAATCATCTAGTCTAACTCCTACGCCCAAAGCAGGGTCTGCTAGTACTGGTTGCTCAGAGCCACATCTACTTGGGTTTTTGATATCTCCAAGGATGAAGACTCCACAACCTCTTTGGGCAACCTGTGCTGATGTTTGATCACCCTCACAGTGAAAGCTTTTTCCTACATTTAAATGGAATTTCCTGTATTTTGATTTGTGCCCATTGCCTCTTGTCCTGTCACTGGGCACCGTTGAGAAGAGTATGGCCCTTCTTGTTTCCCTTCACTCCCCTCACCAGATTCAACTCCAGGTGAGCTTTGACTTTCCTAATCCCATCCCTATGTGCTTGGATAGTCTCTCTATTTTGTTCTTGGGTAATAGTCTGTTTGCACCTCTTGTACGCTTCCATTTTGTGTTTGAGTTTTGCTGGGAGCAACTTGTTCATCCACGCAGGCTTCCTGACACCTTTCTGTGATTTTTTGTTTGTCAGGATGGTCCAATCTTGAGCTTGGAGGAGATGATCCTTGAAAATCAACCAGCTCTTCTGGGCCTGCTTCTCTTCAGGGCTGTTTCTGATGGGATTCTTCCAAGCAGATCTCTATAGCAGCCAAGTCTGCTTTCCTGAAGTCCGGGGTCATGGTCCTGTTTTTTTTGACCAGCTTCCTCCTCTCCGGATCCTGAACTCAACCATCTCATGGTCACTGTTTGCAAGTATGAGGTCCAGCAGTGAGTCTCTCCTCATCAGCGCCTTGATCATCTGCGTCAAGAAGTTTTCATCAATACACTCCAGGAAACTTCCTGGATTTGTTGTGCTCTGCTGTATTGATCTACAGATATTGGGGTGGTTAAGGTCCTCCATGAGGACCAGGGCCTGCACCCCTGAGGGTTCTTCCAGTCATCTGGAAGATTAAATTGATGGAATACAATACAAAAGCAGATGAACAAGAGACTATATTGTACTACATATCATACTGGCATGAGATATGAAATAATTGAGATCTTTTTGTTAACTTACTTAAAAATCTTACTTTAAAAAAGAATCCATTATTTGGAAAATCACTAGTTGTTATAACTGCTATAATTGGGTTTGATCCCAAAATGAGGCAAATGGTGGTCAAGCATTGGAACAGGCTGCCTCGAGAGGTGGTGGAGTCACCATTCCTAGAAGTGTTCAAAAAACGTGCAGATGTGGCACTTAGGGACATGGTTTAGGAGGCATGGTGGTGTTGGGTTGATAGTTGGACTTGATCTTAGAGGTCTTTTCCAACCTTAATGATTCTACGATTCTATGAAAAATTCAGAATTTCAGTTCTGATCTTGTCATTGCATTTTTACATGGCTGCAGAATTTTGTTTTGAACATGCAATTTTATACTGTAGTATAAACTTACAACTAAAGCAAGAACAATATTTTGATAATAATGAAAGTATGTTCTATGCTGTGGGTGGTGATATAAGAAGAATTCAACATGAAATATTTGTATTTCTTTAATTCAATGTTATTAAAGAAACAGATATGCTTATGTAAATGTTTGGATTTTATTAAATATGAACTTTTCAGAAAAAAGTAATTAATTTCCTTTTGAAAAGAAAAAGTCCATTTGTATTCAGTAACAATTGCGTAGAAGTTTAATTACTGGTGACCAACACTGTCATTGTATTTCTTCATAGTGGTCAGATAATTTTGCCCCGTTGACTGAAAAATACAGTTAAGATAAGGAAGGGAAAACAGAAGACAAGCAATTTGATGTTCTTGTGCAGTACTCACAGACTGCATGAATGAATGTGGTATGAATGTCAAATAGAGGATGATTGTACTCCCTCGTGAAGCTGCACACAGGCATTTATTCCACATTGTTATACTGCATGGCATGCACTAGAATTGTCTGACTCGTGAAGAAGACACAGTCAAATCAGCTATTCTTTGTGTCTGCCCTCAAATTCTTCTTTCAAAAACACTCCCGCATGTAACATTGTAATCTGTCTGTGTTTCCAGTCTTTCAAAGAACTAAGAGCTAGAGCAAACAAATGCCAAGAGGCCAAAATACCATTCAGGGGGAATTCTTCTCTGGAAAAAAAGAGGGGGAAAAAAAAAATCATCCTAACACATTTATCTGACGCGTGCTCTTAAGACTTCAGGTAGAATATTCCTTAGGATCCAACACTAAAGCTCTTTGCGCTTGATCTTTGCTGAGCTAACATGGAGAAACTTTATCTATAGATTTCAGAATCTTCAAAACCGGCAGCCCTGAAACAAGGAGTCTTGAAAAGTCCAATTTCTTTGCTACATGCATCACTTGTATAGGTAAATTCAGTTAAAACACAATTAAATAATCAACTAGGCTTCTTTAATTTGCAGAGGGCGATAGATTTAGGTTCCAGGGCAGTGTCATACTGATGTTCACACCTCAACTCATCAGAAAAACCTGAACAAAATGCCTTACTGATGAAAATGCTTCCCAGGCTTACCAGAGCTGGGCTACTGAACAGCTAGAAATAAAAAAATGTTAAGGATATGGATGAGGAGGAGGTAAGCAAGAGCTTATTCAAGTTAGGATGTCCAAATAGCATATGAATGAGCTATGAAATGTCACACAGATTGCCGATTATGTTTTATAATTAGTTTATCAACGTATTAAACATTGAGTGGGCAAGAATGAGAGATCAGTCTTAGATGAGTTTTGTACAAACCAGGCTTTAGAGTTCTACCTCCAAGTCCATGAAACTTTGCATGAATGTGGCTTTGCTATGGTCCAGCTTGAACAAGAGGCTTGGAGGGGATACTGGTGTCAATTTGTCTTACAATATCACTCTGAAAATTGCTGAAGGATTTCAGGTATCCATGAATCTGGAGATCATGGGACAGGGCAGATGTCTTGGTACTTATTCAAACTCATGAGGCAGAATCTTTAGTAAGAGTCCTACAAAGAGAAGCCGTAACAAGCCCAAGGGGTCTGAAATCTTTTGCTTTCATTGTGCTGGCTGGACTGCTTTTCTGTGTTTTCCCATGCTTTCCCTTGAATGCTCTTCTGTGGCAGGGCAAATAGATAAGACTATGGAAATTTAAAATTTTGCTGGATAGGGAGGACCACTTTCAGGGACTGGATATAAATCCAAAGCTACCAGAGTATTTAATTTTTCAGGCTACTTGGATTAACATTTGTCATACCATCAATCATTTAGTCCACAACTCATTCTCTGCCCACACAAGATTTGCTTTTCCAGAGATGTATCTTTCATTTCTAGGAGTTAGGGTCTTGTTTGTTATAAAAAAACCAGTAGCTGTCATCCTTTCCAAAAGGAAAAAAAAAAAAAAGTCTGGTTTATAATGAATCACATGTGATACTATGAAAAAGAAGGGAGGGGAAAAAAAAAAAGTCAAGGATAAGCTTTTGTATATCATTTGTGTGAAGAAAAAAAAATTTCAAAATTCACGACATTGAGTTAAAAGGCTGCCAGCTCATTTAAACCTCCAACATCTTAGAATCTTAGATCAGTTCTGCAAGAGAATCACAGTAGACTAGCAGGCTGCTATTTGCTCCATACTTAAATGTTATTTAAAGCTGCCTACGACCAGAGCTCCAACTCTCAGAGATTTAAAAGAAGGAGCATGAAACAGCTGTTCATTCTTCCATTTCCAAGAAACACATTTCAGATGATCCATGCTTTCATTTAAAGTTGAAAACCCCAGAATAAATACGCCTTGTAGGCTAACCGAAAGTTAATTTGCTATCAGTTGCCAAGGCAGCCACTTGCCAATGCTCCCAGTTCTAGCAAAATGCTGGGTAGAAACTGTAGCAAAAATAAGGGGGAAGTAGGACTGGGATTCATGAATAGTGTTACCTCAGAGAAAAGCACCATTTCTAAACAGACCCTGGTACTAATCCATCAATAAGGAATGGAGGAGTTCTAAAAACACCTTGGAATTACATTTATATGCAATTGTGTGGAACAAATCTAATTATATTCACAATTATAACACTTATTTTTAGCAGAGACAAACTGTTAAAATGCATAATGTAAACCACAGTACAAGGAGTGACAAATGAATTCAAAGACTACAGGAAAAAAAATCTTTATCTGAAGTTAAAAATGCAGAGAAAGAAGAAAATGATGAATTTCAAAACATTGTTTGGAGGGAGGTTTATTTCTTTGTTTTGGGTGGCTTTTTTGTCTTTTTTTATTTTGATCACCAGGATTGTGAACTATTTTGCCAGTAAAAGAAACATTTCCCTACCACATCGAGGGGTTGTATCACTGAAGGAAGAATTATACCACACAGTTGGATGAGAAAGTGAGACCACAACAAAAAGAGCAAGATCGGTCCAGTCATGGGTCAGGAGCACACGTCCAGGAGGCATCACAAAAGGGAGTTGTCTCCCATAACATCCTCATAGGTAAGCTTAGGAAGTGTGGGTTAGATGAGAGAACAGTCACGTGGATTGAGAACTGGCTGAACGGCAGAGCTCAGAGGGCTTTGATCAATGGTGCAGAGTCTTGTTGGAGGCCCGTAACTAGTGGTGTTCCCCAGGGGTCTGTACTGGGCCCAGTCCTGTTCAATATATTCATCAATGACCTGGATGAAGGGATAGAGTGTACCCCCAGCAAGTTTGCCGACGATACCAAACTGGGAGGAGTGGCTGATACGCCAGAAGGCTGTGCTGCCATCCAGCGAGACCTGGACAGGCTGGAGAGCTGGGCCGAGGGGAACCAAATGAAATTCAACAAGAGCAAGTGTCCTGCACCTGGGGAGGAACAATGCCACGCACCCGTACAGGTTGGGGGTTGACCTGCTGGAAAGTAGCTCTGCTGANCCTCTCTTATGAGGAAAGGCTGAATGACCTGCGTCTGTTCAGCCTGCAGAAGAGAAGACTGAGGGGGGATCTTGTTACTGCTTACAAATATCTGAAGGGTGTGTGTCAAGAAGATGGGGCCAGACTCTTCTCAGTGGTGCCCAATGACAGGACAAGGGGCAATGGGCACAAATTGGAACGCAGGAAGTTCCACCTGAACATAAGGAAAAACTTCTTTACTGTGAGGGTGACAGAGCACTGGAACAGGCTGCCCAGAGACGTTGTGGAATCTCCTTCTCTGAAAATGTTCAAAACCCACCTGGACACAGTCCTGTGCACCCTGCTCTAGGTGCACCTGCTCAAGCAGGGGTGTTGGACAAGATGATCTCCAGAGGTCCCTTCCAACCCAACCATTCTGTGATTCTGTGAATTAACAGATGCTTTGCCATGCTTGAACGACACATACTGCTTTGTCACAAAACGTGGGATTTATCTCACCTAAAAGCTGATCTAAACTAGTCCTCCTGACTTTGTACTTAAGAGACGGAAATAGGCAGGTCCAAAGGCATCTTTCCTACCTTAGGCATCTGTTAAAGGATGTAATTATTGTTTTCAAAATACTGCTGTAGTTTCATTAACTATAGAGGGAGTCTGTGGAATTTGCTTACACTGAAAGCCTAAATTTTAAGTAGCTATGATTAACTAAGTAAAATCTCACTCTTTGCCTTCACTGAGGAAGCAATCTATTGAGAACTGAAGTTTTAGAACAGCATGAGGCAAAGTAGCTGGCTGAACTATTTCAGCTATAGGTCAGTTGGTGGTATCCTTCCACAGCCATGTTTAAGCAGTCACGTTGTGCTAATATTACTTACTACTTAGTACCTTCTACAACAAAGAATGATATCTGTAATATTTTGGAAGGCTCTTAGGAAGGTCACAGTGGAGAAAGAATGAATTTATTTTATGATCTCCATAACACGGAAAGTCCTGTTTTATGAAGAGTCCTTATGCCCTGCCCAACCATTCTAAATGCTTGTACCCTGAGGGGAATGAGGGGGAATTCTTGCTTGCCACAGCAAACTTAACCTTTTCATATCCTGAGAGCCAATATACACCTCAATGCAAAACCAAAACCACCGGGAATTATCTCTGCCAAAAACTCCAAATCCAGGCGTTCTTGCATCTATTGCAGAAAGCCATTTAAAATTGACAGGGCACCTGCAGCATATCAACCAAACATCATTTACAATTAGTTGCTGATTTCCATGGTGATTTCTCACGCTCTAAGTCCATAACCCCATCATGGAAGTGCTACCTAAGAAAACCTCTGAGTCCCAAAGTAACCCCATACACCGTGGCTGCTGGCAGTCCCTGAATGTGAGAGGGCAATCTGTATGTATGGTGCTCTCTAGGTCACTTCCAAAGTACAACTGAGAAACAGATGTTCCCGTTGGCAACGTTATGAAATCATCAGCAGCCAAGTGAGTGGCACCTTTGCCTGAACTCACTGAGATAACAAATCCACAATGAGAAAGCAAAGTCTCCTGCCACAGTTACCATAATACCTGATGAGATGTCACCCCTACAAAAATGAGTTTATCCAACAGTACAGAGCAGGACCAGAGACATCTGCACTAGTGTAATGAACTAAAGTATCTTTGAAAGAAGAGGTATTTTAATTTTTGTCTACAGCAGCTATTCAATCCTTGCAAAACTTTCTCATTTCCCGCTTCCTGTTTGATTCGCATAGCAAATGGCATTTCTGACAAAGACACAGGGACACTCATTCAAAAGGTCATCAAGATTCTGCTCCACAGTGGTTCTTTTGTTATGTAGGTGTTGTGGTTTAAACCCAGCTCGCAACTAAACACTACGCAGCAGCTCGCTCACTCCCCTGCCCCCGGTGGGATGGGGGAGAGAATCGGAAGGGTAAAAGTGAGAAAACTCGTGGGTTGAGATAAAGCCAGTTTAATAAGTAAAGCAAAAGCTGTGCGCAAGCAAAGCAGAACAAGGAATTCATTCACTACTTCCCATTGGCAGGCAGGTGTTCAGCCATCTCCAGGAAAGCAGGGCTCCATCACGCATAACGGTTCCTTGGGAAGACTAAACGCCATCACTCCAAACATGTCCCCCCCCTTCTTCTTCCCCCAGCTTTATATGCTGAGCATGACGTCATATGGTATGGAATAGCCCTTTGGCCAGTTTGGATCAACAGTTTTAGCTGTGTCCCCTCCCAGCTTCTTGTGCACCTGGCAGAACATGGAAGGCTAGAAAAGTCCTTGACTAGCGTAAGCACTACTTCGCAACAACTAAAACATCTCTGTATTATCAACATTGTTTTCAGCACAAACTCAAAACATAGCCCCATACTAGCTATTATAAAGAGAATTAACCCTATCCCAGCCAAAACCAGCACAGTAGGTTTGCAGGAGTAAATATGCACTTTGCAATACTGCTGAGACAATACTTGAACCAGTGAGAAAAATAGGGTAGACTTAGCTTATTTCAGTGTAAAAAAAGGTAGTACATCCTGAATCTGTGTAAGTCTCTTTCAGACTAATAAAATGTTTGTAGTAGAACAGACAGTAATGAAAAAGAGACGGGATGCATGGGTGACTGAATTGTGGCTCATGACCACTTTATGTGTAGCTCCTCACCAGGACAAGATGTCATGACCTGTTGGCAATAATAGCATGAGGCCTTCTGGGTAAAAAGGATGAGGTCATCTAGATAAAGGCTGTTGAAGGCAAAAGGAGTTGAAAACCCTGGCAACTGATGGCATATTCGGCTTCACAAGAGAACAGTTAGACTATCTACTTCCTCTAAGCCAACATCATCCTCCCTTTGGTGGAGTAAAGTGTATCATGGATCTTATAAAGACCTTGGTATGAGACTGATTCTGGCAGGATGGCTACCAATGACACAGAGCATCGAGTCACAATGTCCTTGAAGTGAACCTGCAATACGAAGTTAGTACTGTTGAAGATATGTCTGATTCTTAGGCCAGTTCTCCAGACAATTTAAGTCCATGAAGTTGAAGCAGCAGCTGAATTTATAAAATAAAACTGAATGTAAAGCACCAAAATAGTAATTGGGAAGTAAAAACGAGGTGGTTATTGAACATATTTTACACAAATTCTACCCTATTTCAAATGTTACAGCTTCTAAAGATCTATAATTGAGCAATTATGAAACGGAGAAAAGAATGATCATTTGTGTGTGAGTGTTATAGAACAATGATAGACCATTAATTGAAACACTAATTACCTTTCATAAGTGTTTTACGAGGCAGACAGCTTCTAACACAGTGCTAGAAGCAACACTCAGGGCATTATTTCCATCAAAGCTTTTCGGTTGAATTGCACTATTGTTTATAGCTACTCTATCTACCCTCAAACAGCATGCAATTTTAGATACTTGTTTCCATGGAGCAACATCTCATTTTTATCTTGCATTTACTTCTTCACAGTGCAGAGACTGTTTCCTGCCTCTGCTATTCATGTTGCTTAGAAGTTTACTGTGACTGTAGTGCTGTTATGAATATGGACCCTTTTGTTGGACTAGAAGAAGCTAGCCTAGCTGAGCCTGCTCACATAAACGTACCTACCGAAAAATGAGCCTACTCTCATGAATAAGTGTTTGCCAGCATTCCCTGTGGAGATTCCAGGATTGGTCCAATGAAGGCAAGAGGACGTCTTGAAGATAATTACCAATATTTAATGAGAATAAGGATAGGAGACTCAAGACTCTGGAATTAAATGTCTCCCTTGCAGATGAAGAAAATGTATGAATATGATTAATATTGTTTATAAAAGCAACTTCATAAAGAAGAATTACTTTGAGATTTCAAAGATTATTTTTTTGCTGTGTACACTTTATTGATAGAAATGAATGTTACATGTTCACTATAAATGAACTTACACTTTTAACTCATTAATTATCTCTTCTTTTTGTCTCTGCAAACACACATTGCTGTCTTTGAGACTAGGAAATTTGGCAAGTGGTAATCTTGGCATCTGACTTCCTATTACCTTTTTTGGTGGTCTTTGTCTCAAGGCCTTCAATGTTGAATGCAAGTTTGGCTCATATGAAATCTGTTTCTTGGAAACATAAAGATGGACAGATGTTTTAGATCCCTTATTTGCATATCAGGTTCTCTGTGCATATGCATGCAAATTAGTATGTTTATGTGCATATGTTTGATAGTGTGACTCTATTACAGAGTTATAGCATTGTCTGGATTTAAATTTTCTTTATTCTTAACAGTTACTTGCTGTTTTGAATAATCATATAAAAATGCCACTTATTATTTTATTTTACTCTGCTGACATTAGGAACTACAAATCTGGTGGACCTGGCTTGGGAACCTCTTAGGGACTGGTCCAGGAAACTTAGCCATTTTACAGAGCAGTAGTCATCCTAAATTGGTTGTTGATAAATATCTAATACCACACACAGGATAAATACTTACTCTTGGATAGGAAATGGCTGAGGAACTAGCAGGGGTATTAATAACATCTGACTGAGGAACTAGCTAGGGCATTAATTTCTGCTCACCACAGTGTTTATTCTTTAAGTGGAGGTTGCATACACACCTCATAAAGCAGATGCATTGTTGTGGAGTTAAAAATAAAAAGGGGTTTACATCAAGAATGCTTGATACTATGGTGATCCTGGGGAGGTCCCTAATATGACCTGTCATCGTGCTGGGAACAACACTGCTATAGTGTTTGCCCATACACCACTTTTAAGAGAACAGTGAGATAAGGATACTGGCATAATTTGCTTTGATTGAGGGAGTTGTGAATGTAGATGAAAGACACACACACCACACATACACACACACACACACACATTCCCCACCCCCACCCAACACCACCCCCAATTTACAAATGTATTTTACAGGATCAGTGGTAAGTGTTGAATTTCTCAGGACCCACCCAGCCAAATAAGCTAGCAAGAAAGGACCTGAGGAAAGGCTGGCCTTGCAACAAATACGTATCACTTGCCTTGAACCTAAATTATTGATAATGCAAGCCAGACTGAGACAGTTGTAAAGACTAGCAACAAGTAGGAAGGAAACAGAAGTGGAAAAGAAGGTACTGACCTAACGTGGTCAAGGAGCGTACACAAGACCCAATAAACATCACTGGAACCTGATCTCCTCCACAACAATATGGAAGATGAACTGAAACCACAGCTGTTGCTGTTCATCACAAAGTCAAACCTTGGATGTCTAATATGCTAGTTTGTTTGTGCTTTGAAGGTGATTGCAATTAGTCAGAATACCTATTTACATTCACCTTGCCCAGCTTGGAAAGGGGACTGAAAACATTCATCCAATTGGCAGGTCTGATTGGTGAGGGACAGCTGTCCTGTTCTTTTTTTTTTTTCCTTTTTTTCCTTTTTCTTTTATTCCGTAATAATAATAGTTAGTGGGTTTTTATAGGAATGCTTAAGGAAGCTAGACCTAAACCACCAGACATGTCTAAGCATGGTAATGTTTACCTTCTAGGGACCCTGATCTCTAGTGGTATGCTGAGGTGCACCACACCATAGTGGTGGGGTAAGCAGATTTAAACTGGGTTGACTCAGGCCTCATCTTATGAGCCATCATATTAGAGCCAAGGCAAGACCAACCTTCATAGAAAAAATGTGTGAGAAAGCCATCTCAAATTAAACTAATGTTGAAAATGACAAAATTTAAGTGATGATGATCTACTAAATTTGTTAAAAAGGTACTTTTAAGAGAAATCAAAGTTTTAAAAGAGACAAAGTTGCAGATGTGCTTGAGGTAAATATTTTGATCACAGAGAAAAAAGAGGATTTGGTGGCTTCCTTACTGTGATAAACTGTGGATAATCTGATAATTCATAGAGTTTAGCACTCCCTGAATTGCAGATTTGAATTCTGAAAAGAACTCAGAACAGGTGAGCTCAGAACTCACAGAACTATGAGAAAACCTCCCAACACTGAGGTTGTTTTCTCAAACTGATATTTCCCATTGCTGCATTTTTTTGAATCACCAGAACACTTTGGTGATAGAAATTGTTCTGTATTTATGATGTAGGATCTCACCTCCTGGATGGGATACGTAACCTAAATCTAGGAAACAATCAAGCAGATCCTGGTATATTGAATGGTTTCTTAATGGGGAGGGGAGAGGGGAGCAGGGCAGAAGTCCCAACAAAATTATCATTTCATCTTTGAAAAGTGAGTTTTGCATTGGAGAATGTTTCAAATGATCAAGCAGACCCACGAGGTGTTTTAACCTCAGAGGCTGTCCTTTTGTGCCTCTTGACTGCATAACAGTGCCTGTCCCGGTGGGTTTAGCATTTATTACATAGGCATTTATTAATCTGGCTATGCACACAGAAAAAAACAGGAAGCTTTTCATTTACATCACTGAGCTCTGAAAAGGCCCCAAAAGCATCTGTGCTGCAACCTGGTTCACATCAGTTGATTCCTGCATCTGCCTATGGTTGCCAGTAGGCAAGGAGTCTTTTCCATGCATTCAGACTGCAGAAGAAAGGATTGCTCTTCCTGCACCCTCCAGTCAATCAAAAAGAAGCCTTGACAGTTCCCATGAAGGTCAACAAATCAACTGCTGTTGAATTAAATACCCCTAAAGTGCTAAACAGTCTTCTGACACCATGAGCCTGATAAACACATAAAGCCCTGGAAGAGTAGTGTATGTAGATGGTTAAATTCTGGATTCTGGCATCTCATCTCTGCTTTTGCCAAGGAAACATCTTAATGGCCACTGGCTCTGATGAGCTGGTGCTCACACAACAGGAGGTGAGAGAAAGGGAGAGAAAAAAAGCACAATGAATCAAGCGCCTCATCAGTAACAGGAGGCAGACAGAGCCAGAGTGTGACATATATCGCAGTTCTGCTTTTGCAAATTGCTTTGCTAATTAGTAGTCACACTAAAATAACAGATTCTATGAGTTTTGCCATACTTCCCCTCCCTGCATCCTTCTCTCATAGTACAGTTGTATTGTGCCTCTCCAGTCTCCTACTGAGATGAATGGGAAAAGCTGATCCCACTGTACTAATTTAAAACACAGGGAAATGCTAGAGACAAGGATTACAGCCAAATACATCTGTGCTGTGTCAGGGTTGATAGGAGAGGGAGGTATGTGAGACTGGGAGAGAAAAGGATATAAGACAAAGAGAGAAAAAGAGAATCATAGATTCAGAGGCTAAAAAACCCTATTGTGATCATCCAGTCTGACCCATGTAACACAGGTGATAAAATTTCACCCAGTAGTGCCTGAATCAAACTCAAGAGCTTGCAGTTGAACTACCAAAGGTAGCTGAACTATCTTTTAGAGATATAATCAGTCTTGAAAGAATTGGAGTGAGGGAGAACTTATCTCACCTCTTGATTAAAGCAAGGGAAGGCAGAAAAACAAAACAAAAAGGGAAGAGAAATAGCCCTGCAGTGTAGGAACAGAGGAATCTCCACCAAAACGTGGATTAGTATGATCTCCTGAAAAAAGTGGTTCTGAGCTAGACTCCTCTCAGTGAAGGGATGACAGGCAATGGACGCAAATTGAAATATAGTACTTTTTTTTTTTAAGAAAACACATTTTTACTGTGAAGATGGTTGAACACTAGAACAGAACAGCCCAGAGAGGCTGTGGAGTCTTCATCCTTGGAGATATTAAAAACTGGACTGTACGTGGCCACAAGCAATGGGTTCTAATTGACCCTGCTTTGAACAGGGGATTGGATGGGACAATCTCCAGAGGTCCCTTCTCACCTTAATAATTTTGTGATCCTTTGAATGAAAGGGTATCTGGTTTGTGAAGGTATCTGGTTAACGTTTATTCAGCATAAAAGCAAAGATGAGAGACAGGGAAAAAAACTAAATCACACCTAGATACACTAACTTACCCAATCAGGAGACAACAGGATCCCATGGTCTCAGATCACAGGTTGAGAGGCTGTATTGTGTTTACGTGGCAAGGTTTTGGTAGTGCGGGGCTGCAGGGATGGCTTCTGTGAGAGGATACCAGGAGCTGCCCCCATGTCTGACAGAGCCAGTTCCAGCCAGCTCTGAGACAGACCTGTCGCAGACCCATCATCAGCAATGTTGGTGGTGCCTCTGTGATAACATATTTAAGAAAGGGTGAAAAATGCTGTGCAGCAGCTGTGGAACAGGAGTTAGAAAATCTGAGAGAACAAGCCCTGCAGACACCAAGGTCAGTGGAGGAGGAGAGGAGGAGGTGCTCCAGGTGCTGGAGCAGAGATTTCCCTGCAGCCCTTGGAAAAGACCATGGTGATGCAGGTTGTCCCCCTGCAGCCCATAGAAGACCACAGTGGAGCATATATCCACACTGCAGCCTGTGGAGGACCCCATGCCAGAGCAGGTGGATGCTCCCTGAAGGAAGCTTCAACCTGTGGAGAGAAGCCCATGCAAGAGCAGGTTTTCTGGCCAGAACTGCAGTCTACGGGGGACTCACACTGGAACAGTCTGTTCCTGAAGGACTACGCTGTGGAAGGGTCCCACACTGGAGCAGCTCTTGAACTGCAGCATGTGGGAAGGACCCACACTGGAGCAGTTTGTGAAGGACTGTATCCCATAGGAAGGACCCCACACTGGAGCACAGGAAGAGCGTGAGGAGGAAGGAGTGGCAGAGATGAAGTGTTACGAACTGACCACAACCCCCGTTCCCCATCCACCTGCACTGCTTTGGGGTAAAGGGCTAGAAGAGTCTGGAGTGAAGCTGAGCCCAGGAAGAAGTGTGGGGGGAATGATGACATGGTGATTTTTTTGGGTTTTTTTTCTCATTATCCTACTCTGTTATTAATTGGCAGTAAATTAAATTAATCTTCCCTAAGTCGAGTCTGTTTTGGCCATGACAGTAATTGATGAGTGATTTCCCTGACCTTATCTCAACCCACAAGTTTTTTGATCTTGTTTTCTCCCCCTGTCCTGCTGAGGAGGGGGAGTGAGAGAGCAGCTTGGTGGGCACCTAACAGCCAACCAAGGTTAACCCACCACAGGGACTATTGAGGGAACCGCTCAAAGCATTGAAAGCATTCAACCAGAACCCATAAGTCTTAATGTCCACCAGATTTGGCTTCCCTTAGCAATAGGTGTACACCTCTGATTTTGGAATAGCTACCTGAACATGTTTGTCTGAGCAGTTCCCTGGTTGCTTTGTATATGTTTGAGCTATAGCTTATTCTCTGGCTTTTAAAAAACTAAGATATACTTGAATGAACTGCAGTCAAGCACAACAGTAGTAGGAGTATGGAACAACTGCAGCAAAGTCTTTTTCTGGAGCCCTTCAAAATATTTGCAAGTAAAGAACATGTAACATCAAATTAACCCATTTGGGGGGTGCTCGGCAGAGCACAACCTATTTTCTTTTAACTTGTGTTGGTATCGGCAGATATATGGCACAATGCAGAGCTGCAAAGATATACTCAAGCTAGCACTGCAACATGGAAGCTATTTTATTTATCCACAACTCTTATCAATCACATTTATTCTCAGCTGACTCACTTCAGTAAGAAAGGCTGAAACTCCTTCTGGTCTTTCTTATGAAGAGGTCTGTTCTTGTTGCCTCAGTGACTGTTTGCAATCACCCACAGAGGCACCATGTTGTCACATATCTAGTCTGTATACATACTATGCACTCTCATCTTCAATATTTTTGAAGGAGGAAACCACATAGATATATTATATTCCCCCACACAAGATCACTAACAGTTTCTATGGCTCCTAGAACACAGCAGTCAGTGACTTAGCTTCTGTCCCAGCAGTTAAAAGAGAACAGCATAGTTTTATTCTTACATGTTCCTCCTGTACTCGTTCTTCCTCTCTTGAAAGACAGTTGATCTTGAAGGACAGTTATTTATGTAGCTTTTGGTTTTGCAAGGCAGCTGACTTATTCCTCTGCTTCAGGAAGATCCCATTTCTTTGTGTATGGTTCTTCTGAAGAACAGTTTTGTTATTCATCAAAACAGCAAACTAGTCTCCTACTAATGTCCGAATCACGGAAGTCTTCCTTTGTGAGCTTCAGGTTGAAGCTTCTGTTTTCTTTTTCTCTCTATCATTCTTATATTGTTTCCTGCACTGAAAGAAGGTTATTTCAGGACTATGCCAGTTCTTAGCCTGGTGGTCAGAGTGGGACCATATGAGTGGTTTATAACTCAATTCTCCTACTTTCTAAATAAGTGGTTCAATCACTGTGCTCTAAGTACATGCACCCAGGGGTTGGTTTTCTTCTTTCTATTAGTTGGACCTAGTACAGTGGTTTTCAAAATTTGATTTGTGGAATTCTGTGTCTGAGAGCCTTATAGCCTGCAAGAGGTTGCAGGGAAAAGTGACCTATCAGACTTGTGTTTACTTTACAGGCACTGGCATTTCCGCTTATAAAAGGTATAACATGCTACACATCAGAAACAACTAAAACCAACCTCTTTAAACAGCTCCTTCATCAGCATATAAAACCAATACATTTTCCTCCAGAAATAACCAAGCTCCTTACACAATCAAAATCAGGAGTAAACGCACAGTCTGCCAGAAGCATTTTGCTGGGCCACATACCCACTGTCTAGACATTGTGATGTTCTTTAACTTGAGCCCTGAAAAGGACATTTTGAATAATACCTCAGACAGAGGAAATTATAGTGCTTAAAAAGTATGTGACAACAGGCTTTGGTGCCTTACAGAATGAGTTGCAGCTTCTGAAAACTGCAGTTCAGGCCCTAGAGCAACCCCATCCGTTTGTGAGTCTTGTTCCCCCTCCTTTCCCAGATGATCTCAGAACTGAACTGGCATGGTTGCCTTCATCACTCACACCTCAGGGAGAACTTGTAAGATGAAAGTGATTGAACAAGACCAGATCATTGCTTTGCAAATTGTATGAACTCTTCTCATTTTGATAACTTTACAAGAATATACTTTCATTTTTAAGGGGAAAAAAAAAAAAGAAAAGCTTATGAGACCTCATAAATCACAGTCCAAGAGAATGTCTTTGTTTCACACAGAGAAATGTTCTTTATACATAAGCCCATCTCTTTTGAAACAGGACAGAGAGAGAAAGGAGGATTGGCTTTTACGTGTCATGTTGGCTATGTCATTGCAGCATCTTCAGGGACATGTTTCACCTGGTAATCAGAATTAGATAGCATGAGGGATGTCTATGTAAAGCATTTCTTTCAATCCTCTAGCCATGTATAGACATAAAAAAGGGTTACCATCCTCTGTCATGATTTGACCTACTAGTCTCACACAGTGCTAAAACCGAAGTGTTTATTGGTCCTTGTTAGCGCAATATTTGAGCACATAATAAAGTTAATGGTTTCTGTCTCCAAAAAAGGAATGAAACAGAACAGAGCCATTAGCTGGAGATTGGGAACAGAGCACAACGGCTTGCCCCAGCATTGTATTGGATGTCTGCACAAGAGCGGAGCTGGAGTTAGACCCTCAGCCACCTATTTGGCAGATACTTTGAATGCAATTAAGCAGCTTTTTTGAAAGACAGGGTCGAAAAATCTGTTCCAAATCACTCTTGTCAAAATCCACCACAGTTACAAAGTCTAGGTCTGAGTTTCTGATGTTATTCAGAAATGCCTGGTAGGCTGGGAACCACCGTAAAAAAAAAAAAAAGTCATCTGTTGAAATAAGTCACCATAAGTAATGACAATATAAGACATTAGTTTAACTTTGGGTGGTCTATGTGTCTGTTGCACTTGGACTCAAAGGACTAAAAAACATATGCTCTGGATTTAAATGACCATCATTCAAGTCACCAAGTGTACTGTGAGTGTTTTACGTAGAAGTTTTTAAGTGACTGTAATCACTAAATGCATTAGGCTATAATGGAATTACAATCCTTTAAACAAAGGGAGGTAGAAGACATCCTCCTTTAAAAGCATGGGAAGGAAATTAAAGGTTGCTTATTCAAGAATAACAACACCTAGAGAGAAAATCATAAGAACTAGATCCATTGTAATAAAGTATCTCTGAAATGTTCATTAAGCCAACTATGATTTCACTCTTCTGCTTATTTGCTTCAATTTCTAAATTGACCTCTTTTCCAGGGGCAGGCAGGAACCTTTTAAAGAATCTATTAAGCAAAGAAATGACAGCATTTTAGCAACTTTTTAATCCCAGCTGCCCAAATCAGTTTAAGTTCAACAGTATTCCTCAGAATTCCTAAATGGACATGTGAATGTTTTATATGATATTATAGTGGACAGGTATGTATAACAAAAAGGCTGCCTTTGCTGGACCGAATCATGACTGTTCTTTTGTTTCTAATGTGCTTCTGACGGCCAGGAAAGGTGGGTGTGTTTTGTTGTTGCTGTTGTTTTTTCCCCATTTTGTTTACCAGGTGCTTTTGGGAGCTGGCCAATCACAGTCTCAGCTCTACTTGAATTTAAAGAGTCTAAACAAAGTTTTTCTGCTGCCTTCCTGACACAATGCATCAATTTATAACCCTAGTTCTAGTCTAATGTGCTGCCTATATTCCCGCTCTAAGGACCTATCCTTGAATTCTTATGTTCCCCTGCATTGAGACTGCTCAGTGAAAACAACTATTTGGTTATTTTCAGAACTCATGAGGTCTCCGTCTTGCCACAGTCCCTCAGTGTTTCAAAGTCTTTGATAAACTGTTCCTTACAGCTAGGGAGTCAGAAAGAGTTCAGACCAATAAACAATATTTTTTCTTATATTGGAACTAAACCCAAACTATTATTGTGAAGTTTAGTTGGACACAAATGGGAATTGAATTAGGACTATCACAGAGTCACAAAATCACAGAATGGTAGGGGTTGGAAGGGACCTCTGGAGATCATCTTATTCAACACCCCTGCTTGAGCAGGTGCACCTAGAACAGGGTGCACAGGACTGTGTCCAGGTGGGTTTTGAACATTTCCAGAGAAGGAGACTCCACAGCCTCTCTGGGCAGCCTGTTCCAATGCTCTGTCACCCTCACAGTAAAGAAGTTTTTCCTTATGTTCAGGTGGAACTTCCTGCGTTCCAATTTGTGCCCATTGCCCCTTGTCCTGTCATTGGGCACCACTGAGAAGAGTCTGGCCCCATCTTCTTGACACACACCCTTCAGATATTTGTAAGCAGTAACAAGATCCCCCCTCAGTCTTCTCTTCTGCAGGCTGAACAGACGCAGGTCATTCAGCCTTTCCTCATAAGAGAGGTGCTCCAGTCCCCTGATCATCTCTGTAGCTCTCTGCTGGACTTGCTCCAGTAGTTCCCTGTCCTTCTTGAACTGGGGAGCCCAGAACTGGACACAGTACTCCAGATGTGGCCTCACTTATTCTAATTACAATTGAATCAGAAGCAGAATTTTAACTGAATTGGAAACCTTACTACTTCAACTACTTGCCCGTGACACTTTTAGAACTGGAAAATGCTGGCATTGCTGTTTTAAACAGAAATTATAAAAATAATAAGTAATCTGCTTAAAGCAATACAAAAAATCCGCAAAGTAAAACCTTTTTTTTTTTTTTTTACATGCACTGTAAACGCCTCTAAACCTGCCATTTGTTCTCTCTCAAAAAGATCTGAAACTTGTTCTCAAATAAACTGGTTGGTGTAACTAAACAGAATTTGGCCCAGCATTTGTTGTCTCAGTTGGACACTTCACACTTTCCATCCAATTATTTCAAAATAAATAATGATACACAGATAGACATTTAAATCAATCGCACAAGAGATGATAAAATAACATGGCTTGTGTTTCCACTGGCAATTTTCATAGGATCATAGAACCATTAAGGTTGGAAAAGA
>WAAD01008254.1:3861-26910 GCA_013389945.1 Fregata magnificens
AAAGCTTTCCAAAGCCAGAGACTTGTCACCTCTTTGCCTGGAAGTGACAAAAACCCAACTAACCAACCAAACGCACACTTGCACAGCTGTGCGAGCCTGGTGAGCAGTCCCTCCTTGCTGCAAGATCCATATCACTAGTCAGCTACTGCTGCTATATCGGGAGGAAATCAGGGAAGGTTACAGACACATCCTCCTTGTCCCTCTGGTGAGTGACAAATCAGGGAATGAGGCTCAGAGCCTTGTGGCAAGTTTATCACCAAGGAGCTTGAAGTGGCTCCCAGAGACTGCTCTTTTATTAGTATCCCAGATCTTGCCACGCTGCCATTTACTGTGGCTTGGCAGGTGCTCTGCAGCTGCTGCTGCTCCACACCAGGAAGCAAATATTTTGGCTTTTGTGTCCCAGATGAAGAAAATGTAGCCTATGAGACATAATAAGAGATTCCCCGTAGCCTCTGCAGAAACTAGGAATGCTGTAACGGTACACTGCTTAATACATGGGGAGAGAGAAAGAGCAATAGAGCACGGAAAAAAAAGAGTCCATGCATCTAATATATTTCTGAAAAATGATCGCTTTCCCACAAGACGTATGGAAACAACTACCTTAACTGACGGCATAATGCCCCCTCACACATACAAGGCCAATCTGCCTGATGGATGACACTAAGCCCAGAAAGGCACGACCATTCTCCTTGGGCCACGAAGCAATAATGTCTCTGCACTAGAGTTACTGCCACCATTAAGACTAGGTGCAGGGTGTTAATTATATTCGCAGCAGAAACAGAAGTAAAGGCTGTGGCATAGCAGCATAATAGTATTGAGACTGTCATCTCCCAGTCCAAACTCCTCTAATTAAGTCCCAGCTGAGGTCTCCTGTTCAGGTCTATAGTCTTGATTTCAAAGGAGTGCGGGGGAATAAATAAATAAAAGCAAACAGTTTAATTCCTCTCCAAGTAAGGAAGGTCAGATGTTTGGAGGGTTTTGTGGGTATTTTTATTTGAGGGGGTTGGTTGATTGTTTTTATCTAGTAACTGTCTGCTGTCCTATTTTGAAATTAATTGACAGCATTTGCACGGTAGAACCTAACCGACGCTGAAGTCCACCAGGACTTGGTACCTTTTAGGCTTACTTTGCACATTTTAAGTCAAAACTTGCTGAAGAATGAAAGCACAGGAAAAAATCCCGCCATAATCTTGTTCTACGTCTCCATATACTGGTGATACCTAATATTCAACAAAGTACTATTATACCCCAGTCCTGACACTAGGACTTGGTATCATGGCAACTTATGTGGCTATTTATATTTCCAGTTCCCAGAGTGGTGTATGTAAGTTTCATGAACAATTCTGCATATCTTTTGTTGCTTTCCTGTCTGGTTTTTTTAATGGTACAAGTGATCTACAAATTTCTGCTACTTGATATTTTTAATGAAACTTTATTCCCTGTAAAAAAGAAAAAAGAGGGTCCAAAGGCAAATTTGGGAAAATTTTATATTTAAATTTTTTAAATCTACATACTCAATGAAATTTCAAACTAAAAGTTTTAAACCTGCTTCTGTTTACTTTTCTTCAAGAAGAAGATGTTAGCAAATGCACTCATCTTTATTCTTCCATTTACCAATAGATTACTTGAAAACAAAAAAAATGAAGATGAAATTACAAAGGTGAGTATAAGTGAAAAGGAAGAAATTAGAATGTTTGGGGGGGGGAGACACTTTTCTTTCTAATATTTTCACTTTACTTCTAATTTCTTGAGTAGACAGTCCATTCACGACTCTCCCTTACTGTTTGCTTCCTTTTTTAATTTAAACTAGTTTTCTTATAGGTTTATATATTTAATTCTCTTGGGGTGGGGTTGTTGAAGAAATCATTAGTCAATGGTTTATACAATTGTAATTTCATTTTTCCAAGTTATTAAAAAGTAATAGCATGCCATTTAATTAGACTAGACAATGAGAATCCACTTAAAAGTTAGAAATAGACTTACAAACTGCCTATCTTCTTCCTCACTACCAAGCAAGACTTTATAATAAATCATTATTCCTTATAACTGAATTTAGTAATTACAAAGGATTTAATTCTTCATTATATTCACCATAGCTATACCTATTTCCATAAGTTATCTCATTTATTTGTAACAAGAGTACTATTAAATATAGCATTAATTTATCAGACCAGGGTATGGAAAGAAGCCCTTAGAGGATATTATTGGTAATGGTCTGAAACAAAGCTTTTTGCTTATCCAAAGAAAAAGCCTCTGCAAGAGCCCACGGTATTAACTCTCACACCACAGCATGGCAATGCCCTAGAGCCCTGAGCAAGGGGACAAGGTACAACGCGAAAGAGCCGTTCAGTGGCCATGTCCTTTCCAAGTGCAGTTCCTGTGCTGAGCCTTGAACTTAGATGACAATTACTGTCAGCTGGAACACAGACCTCTTTCCCTAAGGAAATGAACTGAGACCTCCAATTTATTTCACATAGCCTATTTAAGAGCCATTGGATAATAATGGCCTTCAGTCACTGCCAACTCACGGTGAATTTAAAATAGTGACTTAGAGGGGAAAGGCTCTATGTCATAACCCCCTAGGCACACGATCCCCTCTATCATGCCATTTATTAGGCAGCTTGGCCCTGGCACCACATTTATTTATACCATAATATTTCATGCTATATAGTCCAAGGTTAATAAAGCCTCATTAACAGCTGCTGGTAGACCCCATAAAGCTCTCCAAGATTTCATTTTACAATAATGGCAAAGAACCTCACAATTTATTTTTCCCCATCCAATCTCAAAGGCCCTACAGCAAAGGCTAAAACGGGGGAGAGAAGAGGGGAAAAAAAAGCGCTATCTGTTGAGGAAAAGTCAAAAGTAGCACTGGTCTCCAGGCTACGGAACCATTTGTCATGCATAAAAAATTAGCTAAATGTGACTTTCTTCTCTTACTCACTTAGAGATAACAGTGTACAGAGGAAAGAGTGTATAATCCTTCCAAAAACATAACAGGAAAAGTTATCTGTATAGCCTAACTCTTCATTTAAGAAATTCATATTTTTCTATGAAAGCATTAAGAAAACACTGTTCTGCAGAAATAGACAAATGGATGGTAGGATGAGGAGAGGGCAGAGGAAAATATGTCTGTGTAATAGGCAAATGTTTTCCCCATGCAGCAGACCATACATTCGGTTGGTATGTCAAATGTCGCTTCAAGAAAAAAGTCTGGCTAAGGATGACAGTGATTTTTAACTGTTGTATCTTTGTTGCAAAACTCCCATCGACTCGACTTGAACCAGAATTTCACCTCAGACCTTAAGCAGGCTGCTGTTTTCTGGAGTCCTCTGAACTTCTGCAAACTGAGCAGCCTTTCTCTCAAAGTCTTCTTTTATACAGTCACAAGGGACTCCATGCCTTGGTGCTTTTATATTTGAATTCTGAATATCACTAAAAATTGCTGAAAGAAGTATGTTTTCCAAAAGAATAAGATTCTCAAGGCATTGGGGGCTGGTTTGTTTTCTTTTGTAAAAAATATGAGCTTCTTACAAGGCTCTTCAGTATTGGGAATTTAGTAGAAGCTCGTAATTCCTTTCTTAACCTGTTTAATGGCAGAACAGCTCTGGAACATTCAGAAAAGAAAATAAGCTAATATATTCAGCTGAAGAGACTTCTTAAAATCTGGGCATTAAAGAAACACATTGGAGCTTTTAAAGGGAATAAAACAGGCACATCTAAAGGAGTGTGCCAACAGATCATGGCAGGAATATGATGTGAGTATTTACTTTTTACATATATGAAGGAGGAAAACAGTACACCCAGTAGTCACCTTTGATACAGGGCAAACTTTGCCTCTGTATGCATATGCAATTCTGAAATAAATATGCAACATCTCTTCACCAAAGAATTCACAATCCAAATAAAGGAAACAGAAAGGAGTGGAAGACAAGGGAAGGGTTGAGCCGCAAAATTATTTGTTCGAGATCACAACCCTGGCAGGCACAGGAGGAACTTGAAACCTCCTGGCTTCTATTCTACACCAAACCTAGAGGAGAAGGGGTCAGGTCCAGTCTGATTTTTTTCCATATAGCCTTTCCTCTCTGCTTCTCCCCCTGTCCCTAAAATTAGTGTTCATATGAAAACGGAATTTGAGGGTTTTGGAGCACAACAGGTAAATATTACACTGTTTGAAAAAAAGCAGCATATATCAGTCAGTGCTTTCTGTAATACTAAACTGGGATTAAAAAATTATAAAATGCCTATCCCTCTCAGTTTTATACTTCTGTATGGCCAAGCACAATTTATGCTTTATATCCTAAAAAATGAAAAGTTTTCACTGAAAAGTGAGTTATGAGTGGAAAGACTCCTTATTACTTTAGAAAGAAGGGGGAGGAACTTGACAAAGAAAACAGAGTCACAAGTGAGGATAGACAGATGGATGTCAAAGCCTGTGAACGCCATATATTCTGATATAAAGCCCATATTCGAGTGCCAGAGTTCATAGGATTATAAATATTAAAAAGAAAGATAAAAGCAGTTGTTTCTCAAATAACATCAGCATTATTCAATGAAACTCTAGCACATATGCACAGTTTTTCAAACAGGAGATCAATGGGGTCACACACTAGAATTTAAACATTTGCTTAAATGCTCTGTCAAAAAGAGATTACTCATAGATGAAACTGAAAATTCACATTTTATTGCAGTCTCTCATCCAGATTGCCTCTGGAGATGGGAATTTCAACAGTCCGCTGGGAAGTTTTTGCCACAGGTTAAAAGATCTCCCCTTTGAGTTTTATGTCTGTAAGTTTTATACTAATAAAATAGACCACTGTATATTGATGTTGATCCCTATCATGAGATTTTCAGGAACAAAGAAATCAAGACAAGACCATCCTCCTTGCAAGCATAGCGCCTAGATGACTGTCTACTGCACTCTATCCCACATTCCCTCTATAGAGTATTTTATTTGCCAAATTCCAGTGATGGGATGACAGTTTATGCGGCCTGAGAGCATCAGTCTTTTGTTTGGGTTTTTGGTTTTTTTTTTTAAATCATATTCAAATTCATCTAGATGGGAAGTACATTTATATTTTGTTTTGTGAATGGCAAGAATAGGTATGCGCCAGGCACATTGAACTATCTCACTTTGAAGAAGAATACTTGCAAAAGTTTTACTCATGATTGTGACCTTGTATTTGCTTCCTTTTGTTTTAGATGATCTTCCCCCTCTTGCATGTCTTCCACACTTTCAATAACGGTTTCAAAACAGAGATTATACGGGAACTGTCCATCTCCTGTGTGCAATAACATGTTGTATAACTCAACTGCGGTCAGACAAATTTCAGTTCTAGCTGACTGAGAGCAGAGGCTCAAATTATGAGGCATAAGACTGATGCAGGATCATTGCCCAGGCCGGGGGAAGAAAGACCTTTAAAATTGATATGCTTAAGAATGCAGAAGATAGGGCAACATGTTAGAACGGTATTTCCATAATGCAAGAACATCTGTATTATATCCCTCATGAGCCTGTATTTAATTTAGCATTCAGCTCTGCCTGTAACTGCATGTAAGTATTGATCTTCACAGTTAAAATAAATCAGGTGAACAACATTAAGCTTTGACTTTCACTTAATAATAACAAGCCCTTGCATTATGTTTGCAATTAGAGCTCAAGGGTCCAGAAGCAAAAGTAAGATTTTTAAAAATTAATTAATTATTTAATGGTCTAATGGTCTCTATCAACCTGTAGTATTTCACGTCACATGCAAACAAAATTTCATTTATCTTCACACACCTGTTCTGCATTATTCAGGACCAGCACAACCAAAAATCAAATGCTCACTAGGATTTTAAGGACGATTTTGTAGTAACAACTCTTTTTCATCTTGTTTTTGTTATTCATTAGAGGGCTTAGACTTCCTGAGCAGCTCAAACATACATTGTTAGCACATAGGCTAACACAGTATGAGAAAGAGAAAAAAACCCCACCCACAAACAAGCTCACCACACAAACAGGCAACCCTCATTTGCCAAGTCTATTGCAATAAAGTATCTGTAAAAAACAGAGAGAAATAGGAAGACAAGGATGGTGGCTTTTGTATGCTCTAATTCCAACCACTGTTTGAGAAGCAAAAAAGGCTGTGGGTAGGTAGAGGTAAAAAGAGAAAGGAAGAGGTAAAAGAAAAAGGACTCGAAAACCGAGTGCTAAAGAGGAACATGAGAAACTGATAGGTGACAGAAGCCAAGAAACCTTCAAGACAAAGACAAGGAATACGTATCAAAAACTGTAAAGAGTACAAACATGGTAAGAAAAGAAAACTGGCAGTGCCCCGTGGTCACCTTAGGATCTCAAGAATCACCTTTAGCAGTCTAGAGAGAGGAGAAGTGGATACAAAGCCTGCCTGCCAAGAAGTCAAAAGAGCGTTGCCATTTATTTCAGCAAAAGCAAGGTTTGTAAAAGTAAAATATTGAATTTATAAACATTTTAGAGTCAAAAAAAATTACAGAGAAGTAAAGAAGTGTCAATAGCTCTGGCACATATCTGTAGGTAGTGGGAGTAACCAAGTACCATAACTAGAGAATAAAACATATGAAGTTACATATGCAGGTGAAAACAAAAAACCTCAGTATCCATTTTCCAGCTGAATTCAACCTATACAAAAGGTAGAAAAGTTGAACTTACATTTGAAACCTGCTCCCCATTTGAATTTATGCAGCACAATTAATATTACAGGTATTTTACACACTTCTTTCTTGTTTATCCATAATTTACCAGTATGTGAATTTTCAAGGGTAGTAAGATAGGAAATCTGCTTCAAAGAGAAAAACTTCAGGAATTTTGATCAGATTATTATTAATCATTCATATTCATAATTTTCTCCCTTCTAAAGTAGTTCCAGGCAGCTCCACCTGTAAATGATTAATTGAAAAGTCTTAATTATGAGATGCAAGGAAAAAAAGGAAAGATGAAAAGATACCCATCCACTAGACAGAACAGCTTTAAAGAAGAGAATAGGTAGCATGGACTTCACACTGAAGCCAAGGGAGAGTTGTAGCAGCAAAGGCAGAAAGGTCTACTCAAATAACTGCATTTCTAGGGTTATGCCGAAATCTAAAGGATCTGCAAATATATGTCATGATGAGGTGTCAGTATGAAATCACAAACATAAAAGGGAATGGACTTCCAGTAATGTCCAGGTTATTGTCACACTTCTGTCACCTGAGATACACACCTAAAACCTAAATCAGATGAGGGAGAAGTCAAAAGTGTACATGTAAACCCATAAGAACCTGGGATACCAGAATGTGTCTGCAGGTCCCACATAAGAAATCCAATTTCAGGCAGTGATCCAGTGAAGACCCGAGTGCTCACAGAGATTATTTTGTTTCAAAATTTTGTTTTGTGGAGAATGGACATTTCCCATGGAGAATTAAAAAAGGTGTGGGGGAGAAACAAACAGTGAATGAATTTTTCAATGCTTGGTATCCCAAGGGGTAACATAAAAAAAAAAAATACTGTCTTGAATTTTGAATTGTCTCAAAACAGTGGGGAAAGCACATGTTCTTAGTGCTAGTATATCACACGCTCCTCTCCTTCTCCGTTCACTTTGCCCTCTCAGCACACAACAACTTTTCCACATTCCCAGCCTGAATAAAAAAGACAGTGGGTTTCCCGTCCTCATTACTCAACAGTAAAGAAAAGCAGGAAAAGGGAGGAAGAATTAAAAGCTATGTGTGTAAATGCAATTAAGCGAAGACATACTTGAACATACTCTGCCCATGCTTTGAAATGCTTAGGAGCAAGGCAACTCAAATCTGGAAACTGTAGAGGTACATCAGGTTGGGTTCAGAGCCGTGCTCATATGGGCTGCCTTTCAACACATTCACATTTCTCTTGCACTGCTTATTCTTGCTCCAGTCCTTTGGAAAGGGATTATCCAAGGCAGCTACTTGCAATAACAGGGGTTTAGACTCAGTGACCCAGAAGGTCCTTTAGTCTGAAGTTCCTCTGAGTAGTCTAATTCCCTCCCCAGCCATACTCCATAAGCTGCAGCTTTCCACGTAACAGCACGATTGACCTTTTCCTTACATAGAACAACATCTTTTATTGAAAGCAGAAATATTTGTCTGTATCCTAGCACTAAGTTGTACGACGGTGACTGGGCAAAATAGCATTTTGTTTGCACGCTAGAGAAAAGAGGTAACACTGGCATCTGAAGAAAGAGTTTTATCTATAAAATCTTTTATTTTAGACTATTAGGCCTGGCTTTAAGTTACATTTTAACCATAAACGTGGGAGAAGCTGTCCCAGATGGTGAATGTAAAACGTGCTGTAAATTTTAACGAAGCAAATAAGTCACTAATAACCATAATGCCAACACTGCTGTGTTTTTGGTAGATGTTAATAAAGCAAAATTAAAAAAGAGCATGCAGCATTCAAATAAGTGCCTAAGAAGCCTAATATAATTTGCTAATTCAGCTATTCACACTTTGATTGCACAGCCCCTGGTCATCTGCTCAAGTACAGCTGCTTCATGTAAAAACAAATAAAAAAAAAAGTTTTATTGTCCACCAGATGTCCCAGCTTGTAATACTTGCTGCTATATTTCAGGTCACCCAAGGTTCAGGCACATTTAGAAATTGATTGTTCTTGGATGGCCAACCTTGTGACAGTGGTCGAGGCACTTGGGCCCTGGGTTTCATCCCGCTGGGAGGTGGGGGAGCTCTTCTGTAGTGAAAGCGATGTGCTTTCTGTTATGAATATCACAGGCACCCCAAACAGATAATTACTACTATAGCTCAAGGGAAGAGCCGGAAAGAGCCAGAGTGGGAAGAATTCAGGCAACATACGCCCTCATAAGGCCATTGAAAACCCATTAACAGGGCCCTACCAGGTTTGTTTTCTTTCCTGAAAATAAATTTTTTATTATTATTATTAAAGAAAAGGTATCAAAGCACGAGGCACAATAGCCACTGCTGTTCTGCACCAGTGCTCTCACTGCTCTTGATAGGGAGCTAGACCATATATGTAGTGCAGCCAGTGCTTCTCCCCAAATCACACGTAAAAATCAATGGAGCAGAATTATCAGCTGGAGCTAAAACATCTTGCATCAAGGGTGCCTGCTGGTGTGCTGCGTATAGCAGGTTTGAAATCAGCAGGCAATGTTTTGTTTATGGATTTTACAGTGCTGACGACTAAGGAAAGGATGGACTGAAGGGAAGGAGAGCTTGTTTCTGCAAACACCTCCTCCTCCAGAGGAGGAAAAGGGCAACAATGAATGGAAGGAATCTGAGCAGAGCCAGGGACCCCTGCCAGAGCCACGTTGAAGGCACAACTGTAGCACACAGAACCTAGTACCAGATTCCCATTAGAATGAACTGAGAAAGTTGATGATTTTGTACAAGGGTGCACCACACCCAAAATACTATGTCTTTACTGCACAAGGTACAAAGCAACCTCAAACTTCCCAAATGTGTTAAGATGTTTCAGAGCAACTTTTTCTTAAGCAGGACCTGCGCAGCCTGTCTTAGCAACACAAGCATCTGTTTCTCACCTTCTCTGATGATTTACAAGGAGCAATATCTTGACAGGAATATTTTGCCAGGAATACTGTTGTGCTGCTATACGTAATTTACACAGTGCTGCAGAAGACAGGAAAAGTTACACGTTTGTCAGGCATCTACTTCTCAGTGTAGGGTTCTTCTCAGTGCACTGAATTTTTGCAACTGTATGCAGCCAGCACTACCCCCTGGCGCTTAAACTTGCATTGCAATTAACAGACCAGTGACTTGATCAAAGTCTTTTCCTCTTGAGCTTTACTACTATTAGCCCCAAAATAGAGAACAGAAGAAACAGAGGATTAGTCAGCTACTTACTCATTCCACACAAAACCAAAAGTCTCTTCTGTCCCACCAAGGACTGAATTTTGGAAGGGTTGTTAATGTCTGTAAAGGGACTTTACATCTGAGCTTGGACAGCTTTAAACCATCAGTCTAGTTGTTCTCCAAAGCCTGCATTTCTCATGTTTTGTTCCCACAGTTTGTCAGCTCCTCCTTGCCCATTTTTCCCCTCTCAGCATTTACTTGCTCCTCATCCCCACAGTCAGCTGGCCACGACACCCACACAAGCCAGTTTGATAAACTGAGTCCACTCTACTCAACTTCTCATTTTATTGCCAAGTCTCAACTGATAACCACAACCATGTCCTTGAGGGCTCTTCAAAATCTCAGTCCTCCTTACAGTTGTGCCTGCTTTCCAGCTGACACTGACAAAGAAATGCCACTACATCTGTTACCTTTCTCCATCTCTGTTTTGAAAATTTATTCCCACCTACCGCAGCAGCCAACCCGTGTTTCTGTACTCTGCTTCTTGGTGGGGCACTAAATAGCCAACAACAGTCTGAAGGAGGTGGAGCAACAGCTGGCTCAGTTGAGTAGGCTCCACTAAAGCCAAGGATGCACTGCTGCTGGTACAGGAGCTACCCCAGGACCCCCACATCTGCAGGGCCCTCTGCTATCCTGCACACCAGGAACAGGAGAAGAGCAGCATGTCTAGGGACAAACCGGGTGCTAGCCGCACGCCCGCTGTGACTTTGAGTCAGCCACTTCATCAGCCTTAACCGTCCATTTCTGATACACCAAAGCAGCACAAATATTGTTCAGAAATGCAGTGAGCATACATTCCTCTAAAAGAGTGTGGAAGAGACTCGGGGAGAGTGAAATGCAGTGACTTTGAACAGTTAAAAGGATTAGGTCTGAAGAAGTTGGATCAAATTTTAATCATGTCAGGAGAAATCCACCTACATGCCCAGGGAGCAAAAGACCTAGCCCAGGACTTGCAAACAGATTATCATTGCAAATGCACATCCTTGCATTTTCCACACAGTTCACGTGGAACATGGTGTGTGCGTGCACACACACTTCTCCGCCACCTGCCCAGCGCCCACCTAACAGCTCCTGGGTAATTACCCGTAGCCTATTCTGTGCCTGCGCCAGGTTTTGCTACAATTGGAAAGCTGTCTTTTCATTCCCCTTTATCACAAGTTGCCAAAAGCTGGGACAAGTGTTGGAAGGATTAAATCAAATTTAAAAGAAAGAGGAAAAAAAAAAAAAAGACAAAAGCAGAGGTGGGAGGGAACAGAGGGACGAGAGGACATACCAGTCCTCAGCGGAGCCGGGGTGTGAGAGGGAGCAGGTGCGGGGAGACACGTTGTGCCTCCCACCCATTTATTTTGCCACCACATTCTGTGGAGGTCCCAATACCAGGCTTTTCATCCTGGAGTGACACTGGCAGTGTGCAGCCCCCGTGAAGACAAAGACAAGCCCAATCTGCTCCATGCCAGGATGGCAGCCCCAGCACCCCGGCTGCCCTGGAAACCCGCCCCAGCTGCGATCACTCTGCCTTTGTTGGCAGGCAGCAACACAGCACCAAGTGCCACTCCTGGCCATTGTACAGGCTCATACAGGCTAATCCTCTCGGAGGTTATCCTAATGAATTAGCAGCAACTGGATTAGATGGGAGACAGGCTGCAGCTGAAAGCTAACCAAAATTTCCCCTTTTATCTCTGTTTCTAAGCATCAATTTTAGTTTCCAGCTCTCAAAAGATTTTTTTTTCCCCTTTTTAATCATCTGCTCTGTTGAAGTCCCATTGATTGGAATAACAGTTTTGTTTGACAAACTATAAAATTCAATTCTATCTTTTTAAGACTCCGTGTCACTTTTAGGTTATTGCTAGCTCTTACAGTTTCATTGTCAGGCAGACAACAGGTATTTTTCAAGCTGCAAGGACTAGAGTCCTGGGATTATGTGACTGCGAAAACAAAATGTGACCCAAATCTAATGGCTGAGAAGGCAAATGTAAAGAAACCATGATTATTTGTCAAGTCTCATTTTTAAGCCAATTTCAGGAGTTTTTGAATATTGAGGGTTGAACACTTTGTATCATTGCCTATTCCTTAAAATCAAATTTGTCCCCTCTGGTGTTTCAAGTATGCAAACTGCACTGTATCCACAAACCGACAGTGTTTACACTTTAAATAACAGATCTTAATATCGAAGCAGACATGCAAGTGTTATCTCCCTGTGGTTCCTTTGAGCATTTGTCATAAAAGGTTATTATTTTCTTGGGACTGTGCAATTAGAATTCACCCTTTATTGGCCTCTGTCATACTTTGAATTATCCATTGTCTAGGTTGTTACTAAACAGCTACTTTTGGTTCTCGCTTCATTTGCGGTTTCAGAGAAGGGTTAATTCACCTAGTTCAATGGAGTTAGGTCTTGCTTGCATCAGCAGAAAGTAAGAATTAGGACTTCCATTTTCCAGCCCTCTTCAGCAGGTACAGGTCTCATCATCTCTGAAGTCCACAGAAGTCAGTCACCCACAGGTACCTTCAGTAAAAGGTAACCTGGGCCAGATTCTCAGCTGTCTGACATCTGGTGAAATCAGTAAGTCAAAACTGGTAGTTTCAGTTTGGCAACATTTGAGCATCTCACGCATATGGGTAAGAGAAAGCAATAGGGCAGGAGGAATGTGAGAAAGGCTTAAGGAGCCAACAGAATACATGGCATTATACATGGAATACATGAATAGTGCTAAGGGCTTTTTTTTTCCTCCCCCCCTTTTGTTCCTAAATGATACTTCTACTGAGCTTTTTCCTCTAGATTTCATAATTCTCAGTCGCCTGTGTAACTGTAGCTGATACTTTTTCTTCAACTAACAATAATCCCCTAGCCACATTATTGGTTTAAGACTTCCAGCCCGAGGACAGAAATAGGGCTTGCCATTCAAATTAGTATGAATATATTAGCTTATGTTTTAAACTCTAGGGAGTTTTATTCTGGGGATGTTTTGCAATCTGAAGCTAAATTTGGATTTGAATTCTGGGAACACCTTTGCTGATTGCAATCTGACCTAAAAGGCCCCAAATTTGATGTATTTTGGAGATATAGGCCTATATTTTTCTTGTAAGTACATATGGGAAAAGGAAATAACAGATCAAATACTCCATTCTAAAAAAAATCCACAAATCCTAAAGAGAAAGGCCACCTAGAAGAGAAACAGACAAATTACTATACAAAAGGGCTGCTGACAGATAAGTTCAAAGCGCAATTTCAGAGTTTCACTTAAAAACTTTGGCACAGGGAATCTCTTTCGATGGTAGTTAAGTACATTTACCTCTGTACAGCACAGTGCACTTTGTAATGCAATGTAATGCTTCTCTTCGTTCCCCTGATTCTCACTCTTTCCACATCCCTAGCAACATGCACGGTATAGTACAAATGCTTCAAATAAATCACGGGCACAGAGTCTGTGGAAGAGCACAGAAAGAAACAAGTGCCTCCACAGGCAACAGCTTGGAAGTCATTGCAGTACAGCTGAAATGTGCTTTTGCAGCTACTGCAGAGGTTTTTATATACGGACATTACCAGCCAGAGGTCCATTCCCACGTACCATGATAAAACGTGTACCCAGTTATGTGCTACCTCAGTGTCTGTGTGGCTTCTGTGTTTTAGTCTAGATCACGTATTCCAGTTAATTTATCTTCAGAGTGCCCTAGGAAGATACAGATGTACCACCATCTTTTCAGGGACAGGAAATGAAGCAAACAAAATTTAAGGCCTCCATCAGGCTATATTTAATAAATAATTAAATCCTAATAAATATTAAAAAGGCAAAAAGCAAAACCAAAAACATACCAGAGGTACCAAGAGTGGGATTCACTGAGATACAGACTGCTTAAATGAATTCAAGTTTGACTGAAGATCCAAGTTTATTTACCTTGATGTCACTTTTATCACCTCCATAATAATTCGATTTTTATATTTTAATGCCAGTAAGACATATTACCCTTTAAATTAAAAGAGTATCTATTTCCCCCTCAAGAATGCTTAATCATCTAAACCTAGAGTGATTCTGAAAACTTCACATTAAATGTGAATCTGTAGCAGAAAAATCAAAATGACCCACTAGGAAAAACAAGCTTATGAATGCTACATGTAACTTCAGTCTACCTGTAACTAGTGTGTTTAAGGGTTGGCTAATGAAATCCATTTAATTTAAGTAAGATGGTCTCCTTTTGCATTGTATTTCTGCTTACTATTCATGACCTGCCTGGGCAATACTCTGTTAAAATCCCATTTTAAAACCCCTGCTTGGGAAATGATATTTTAATGCAGTCAGTGCTCATCTCCAGAGTTTTTCCTATGAAAGAACTGCGTCTGTTCTGCAGAGATAAAGCAAGAACACACACAGACTCAAAACCCCTCGCGAGGGGGCAGAGGTTCAATGCTAATGTTTCTGTTCTCTGTGCTTCTTCATTAAGTAGTTTGTTAATTAAAAGCCTTTTTTGGATTTTGTTTGACAGAAGCAAAGCATTTGATCTGCTAAACCCTTTATACCTGGTCAGATGCTCATTCCTCTCATCCTCCATCACCACAGGACTACCTGCAATCCTCCGCAAACACTGGTTCTGCTTTGGAGCCCACAGGGATTTTGCACAGCCTGAATTTATATTAGCTCATACAGCACATTTAACTCCACGCAACCCCCTGTCCCCACTTCGTCAAAAGATTTCTGTTGGCTGGCATTGACAAGGATATTAACAACCCTGGGGGAACCTTTTCCTGGGCTTGTCCATGCAAGGTGGCACTAGCCATCTCCTGACATGTTCAGTGCCACAGTCTAAGCACAGCTGGGCAACTGCTGCCCAAACATGAATACTCATGATAGATGAGTTTATTTAAAGGCTGTATCAGATACTGATGACTGGCTTAAAACATGCTTCACCAGCACCACAAGAAAGCTGCCAAACCAGTGAAACGCCAACCATCACTCATCAGCAAGCGTTGATACTTGGCTAATAGTTAACTTTCTGACCTATTACTCTGCTCTTTCTGTTTATGTACCAAGCCGTGAAAGATGTGGGGGCACACATTTAAGTCACCTGATGGCAAACATATGCCAATATTTACTTGTACTTTTTGATGCTCTTTTCACTCCCCTTGAATACAAACAGTTGTGTGGAGAATAAAAGAAAACCAGAGCTAACTGGCAGGCTGACTTTGCTATGTACTTCTGCAAACACAGCCTTCTTCACAAGAATCATCCTACAAAACTTAAGTCATTCAGCAGCTAAACATCTAGTATTATGCAACAGTGCTGCCTGTGCATCAGGCTGGCATGCGGAAAGGTGATTCATTCCTCTTATCTTAGCGTGGGACTAGAAGTGCCTCCCTCTCTCTTTCTCTCTCTGTGCTTAATATAGAAGTACCTGAGTCAGAGAACTTGTCGATGGCTAAAGATAGCAAGGCTGAATCCCTCCCTCAGCTCTGCAGCATAGACCAGCCATGGATACAAACCAGCTGTGTCAAAACCAGTGTTGATCACCAGGAAATGCAGACCTTGGCTCTCATAGTCAAAGCCATCTTGCTCTCACATTTTACTAAGTGAAAGTCAGGAGAACAATTAAAGGAGCAACGGTACCAGGCAGCAGCACGAGCACAGCAGCCAAAACATGAGCAACTCCAAGAGGAACCACGCATACAGCTTGGGGACAGGCAGGACCTTCAGGGGCTGAACAACCAACAGACCACCACTGGAGCGGTCTGCATGGCAAACACTCCTCTCTCATGGGCCTGTTCATTACAGAGATGATGGATGCTTCTCACCTATGGCAGCAGGATTCAACTCTGTCCCTCCAACACTGTGTCCCAGATGCACAAAATTAATTAGAACTAGGTCGTGTTGCAAGACATCAGACATTCATCACCAGTGTTTTATTTTTCATAACTTCCCACTCCTACCTACTTGGTTCAATTTTCTGGAAACTTCAAGCAATCTCTAAAATGATTGCCTCCCACTCTCAGAGGAGAAAGATTTCCAGTGGCTTCAAAGACATGAAAAAGAAAGAATTTCTATTGTGTTTTTCCTCTCAAAAAGAGGAAAATCTGGGTAAAAAGAAAGCAGTGATAGTCATTTATTAAAATGAGTCCATGAAAGAAAAGAAATAAAGTGCACAGATTCATTAGCATGCAGTACATACTGTAGGTAAGTTTAGAATGTAAATAAGTACATATTTTTTATTTTTACCTCTGAGAAATGTGCAAGAAATTGCAATGCTGCACAGGAAAGGCCTAAGTATGGATTTTGCCTCTAGACCTATCTCTAAAATAGGTACAAAATCAAAGCATTGAAAATGGACAGCAGCTGTATTGTCAATTTATCAGCTAAAAGGAAGACTTATCCACAGACTTGGCCAATACCATATGAACAGACTCCAAATGCTGATACTGACACAGAAGAAACTTGCAGTTTCTGAGTCAAAGTCTGGGAAAAAAGATCGTGCCTTTATATGTACTCATTACAATGCATGAAATTAAAAGGGACTGTGAATTTGCCCATGGCATATAGAGATTGTGAATGTTTATGCCTTCTGAAAGAAAAATTTAAGATATGGAGTAGTTGTAGAAAGCATTTTACAATTATGAAGTAATAGTTTAAACATTATTCTAAAAATTATTTCATTATTATTCTATTATATTATATATTCTATTCTATTATATTCTGTTATTCTGAGAACCATTCTGAGAAGGATTTTTTGTCTTTTTTTTGGTCCATTATCTCCAGATACCTCCTAAATGTGTTTGGGGGAGCTCTGGACCTCTGTTGTCCACCTCACATTCCTTCTCTACTTTCCTCCACACTTGCCTTCCACATTTAAAAAAAAAGATGCTTTAACATACATACTATTTATTGAGGAAATGAGAAGGGTTTTGATATATTGGAATGAAAAAAACCCACAGTATTACCCAGATCAAACTTTTTGGCCTGTCCACAAGGCATTTTAGCCTCCCCTTCTACACCAAATTTTTCAATTTTTGACTGATGTCAACTGGGATTTTTTTCTCTGTTATTAGTTTGAAAACTGCAGAATTCATTATTTTATCAGTGTAAAAAGCCATTCCTCCTAATTTCATATTATAAATAGTTCTTTCCTTCCCCTGAAATTCTTTTTTACAGAGCCTAATTCACTCTTGAGACTCCAAATTATTATTTCCATTTTAAATATCAACTACGATTCAATACAAGAATTTCAATAGCTGTGTGTATTTTTAAGCAACAATCCATTTTTTTGGAGGCTACTAATTTCAAAATTGAAACTAGATGGCTCTCTTTTAGGTCTCTTAACCTTTTTTTAGGTTGCTTTAATAATCCCAGTCTCTCCTTTTGAATCTTCACGACTGACAGCAAGAATATCTAAACAGCATAACTATGATCCAGCTTAAGATTTATTAGATGAGTGCTTAAAAGACCCAGCTTGTACATTTATGTAGTAACAGCAGTAAAACACAACAGGATAGAGTTAAAACCTCGAAAACGAACAAACAAAACGTTCAGTTGTGATCTTTTCTTTCAAGCAGCTTCTTATTTATTGTCAAATACATTAGTTTCAGTAAGAAAACTTCACAATTAGGCAAATCTGGTGACTGATGACTGTCTGCTTACATATTATGTGCATCACCACCAATATATTTCCATTGTAGTCCCTAGCTCACAGTAAATTGCTCACACCAGCAAAGCTCTGGCAGATTAGGGAGCAGCACTGACAAGCTCTGAGAGGTGAGAGTTGCTACTTTTTTGCTCCCAGATTTTAAAATGCATACAGTGAGTGTAATTCCAAGTTCTCAAAACCAAAATCTTTTACACACATTTCAGTCTTGGACACATTTATTTGCAATATTCTATGAAATGCCCTATTACTAGTAACAGGTTTCTTTTTCCACAGAAAAGTCTACATTGTGCATGACCTGTATCCAGGTTTAATAATTTAGCCAAGAAAACCTGGGACCTACTTGTAATGAAGCCAAGAAGAGAAAGGTAACTGATTTCAACAGTACAAGATTCAATCCACAAAACCCTAAATCATATAACCTAGATATAAACTTAATTTCTGCCCTGAATCAGAGTGTCTGTTCTTGGGGAGCATTGGCCTTACCCATTTAATAAAATATTTATGAAACACAATTTTTATTTTAATGGTAGTTATGCGACTGAATATATCAGTTATGCAATTTCAGAGTCAATGCTTTGAAAAGTTATTCTAGTTATCCCAATCTGTGTACAGCTTGCTGCCTTTATGCTAAGCAGCAAATAATGCTAGTTAAATTAAATTCAGAAAAAAACCCAAATTCTATAAAGTCTATGAAACTGAAAAAGTTATGATCTAACAGTCCTAAGCCACCATTCCATATGTCACATACCCTGTTTCCTTAAAAAAAAATATATATATAATTTGGCTAACAAGGAAATTCAAGCAAACCTTCCCTATTTTTCACTGCGGTTATTGAATTTTGTCTGTTTTATCACATACTCCCAATAAACTGATCAAAATTTCCAAAGAATACATCAGCAGGTTGAAACTGCTTCATGAATGAGCTAAATAAACATATTCCATCTGTGAATCGTCCTTTATCAATCACTGCCTGTTCCCCTTCCTCTCCTCTGTTTATTCAATATTAATAATTTAATCAGAAAAACGAGCTATTTATAGGAAATTGAAGAGACATTATGTGTTTCCACAGTGTCTAATTAAAAAAATTAAATACTTAATTTTCTGGAAATTTTCTGCAACATTTGTAATGAAATTTGCTCTTTTGGTAAACATTTCTGATGTTTTTGATCATAAATCAGTTGCAAACACTTTCTCAAACTTGATCCGTCTGAGGCATGGAATGTATATTCACAAATATCACTACTTTTAGTTCTGCTTTCATTCTCTTGATGACTGCGGCTAAACATCTAAGAAATTTCAGAACCTCAACTCAGATCTCCAAATCTTGAGTTTGTGAAAGCAACTCTTGTGAAGAATTCTGATTCTTTGGGCCTAAAAGAATAGAAGGAGCACAAAATAAAATAAAAGTGAAAAACTATCAAATTTTACAGTTTCAAAAATTTTTGGGAGAAGTTACATTGCAGTAAGTTGTAAAGTAAGTCATAAAGACAAAACAGTTTCTGGTTTGTCCAAACTGTTTTACTCATCATTACTGGTACCTCTTAAAATACATATTTAAAGAAAGAGCTTCTAATATCTGCTTTCTTTGTACAACACCAAAGCTATAAACCTATTTTAATATAAAGCTTATATTAGCTGTAGCTAACAATGGATATGAGATCTCAAAATTAACCTAGTCAAAGAAAGACTGGGAAATACCTTAGTACATTACAAAAATCCCAAGTGACAAAGTTGGAGGAGATTTATTAAAATTATGCTCAATAGAAAAGCAAAAGCATATCATAAACAGTAGGAGACTTTTAAACTAATTCTCGTTTAAAGAACAACAGAGCATTTCTGTAGTATGTTTAACCAATTGGGACAGTCCTAATACTGCAATAAAAATAAATATAGTTGATCAGAATGCAAACGACTGAGAATTCCTTCACTTGTTTAGGAGAGGAAAGAGAAGGGGGGAAAGTGAGAGATCTTTCCCTGTAGCAGCAAGAATAGATGAGTGTGGTACATATTAGTAGGACTGTTTTATTAAATACAGAAGAAATAATAAAGTCCAAAACCAACACTGGAGAAAGTTTACATCCGTATCAGAATTAACACTGCAAAGAGACTCCAAGTCTCCAATATGGTCAGAACCAAGACGTTACTATTATTTCTAGCCACATTTTCATCTTCAGTATTTCCAGGTCTGAAAAGTCACGGTCTGATTTTGGATTTTAATTTTTTCAGCTCCACTGCCAATTAAAACTTTCTGCAGCTTTCAAAAATTATTTAGAGGTAAGATGAGGAGACAACATGACTGGCATATATTTTACTTTTAGATCCAAGGCCATCCACAGCTGTCAAAAAAATCTCAGAAGAAAAGAACATGGATAAAATACTATGTGGAGCGGTCACACTAGCAGCTGGTAACAGCGCCAACTCAAGCATTGGTTTGTTCCCATGGATTGGCCAACCAACTCAAATTAAAAGTAACCCCCAGACACAGGTTAAGAGATGACTGATCTGGGGGGTTGCGGGGGGGAGTTAGAAGTATGCCGAAAGGATCTGAGAGAGGGCCAGCAGGAGTCAAGTCAGAATTCGGTTAAATACTATATCCAAGGAGTGTGGATGCTTTGAAGTTATCCTAGCAGGTCACTGAAGATTACTTTGTTCACAGAAGACCCATGTGTGAATCAGCATCAGCTTTTCATTTGCAGATCCAGCTTTCTTTTTTTTTTTTCCCCTTTTTTTTTCTTTGTCAGCAGTGGTTAGACTGGGGAAATGAGAAAGACCTATGAAAAGCACCATCTGTATTGACATGATGTAGCAGCTTCTTCTGGGGTCCTTGCCTCCCCACCTTCCAGATGGGAGATCCGGTCAAAAATTGCACACCCTTGTTCCAGGCTGTGCTCCCAATTTCCTTGCACAGAAAGCAAGCGTACATCACAGCTAGAGCGTGGTGAGTGTGTGCCCTGCAGCCTGGCGTGGACTTGAGATGTGGCCACAGAGCAGCACACAACACAACCTGAAAGCTCAGGAGTGCCTGTGTCTACCTGAGGTGCAGTCCAAGTGATCTAACAAAAAGTATTTTGAGTTTAAGAGCAGAGCCTAACAAAGACAGGAGCCTAATGTCTGGCAAGTTAGGATCAGAGACCAAGCGCAATGGGAGTTTTCTCCTCCTCCAGCCACTGCAGGCAAGTGAATGTCAGCAGCATGTGTGGCAGTCACCTGCAGCTCTTGCATTCAACTCCATTGTGCTAAAATGTTAAACAGGATCTTTGCCACTGGCATAAACATTTTAGAGAAGCTTCAGGGAATACATTTCAGTGCTTACATTTCTGCTAGTTCTTATCTTGCAACACAGGAAAGATCCCTCAGAAACAAACATAGACTGTGACTTGGAGCAAAGACTAGGATTTCAGCTGTGAACTGATGATGATGGTTGGGGAAGGAGGGGAGGAAAGGAGTCAAGATTTGAGAAATTACAGAAAGGTCAGATGCTTCCCTTGCACATGCAGCTCTTTCAAAATAAACCAATGCCATGTGGCACTCTTAAAAATATAAATAACATTGTTCCTGAAGCATTTATAATCTCATATCCAAAGTTCCCAAGCAGCAGCAGAAGCCAGTCGTACAGAGAAGAGTATGACACCAAGGTCCAAACCAGTGTAAAGAAAGAAATGCTTCTCTTCATCTCTCTCTGTGCCTACCAGGGTGGTCATCACATTAAATGGAAGAAGGCAACAAAGGGGCTCTCCAAGCACATCACGTTTTGTAGCTGCATGGCCTATGTGAGATATTGTTCTTCAAGAAAGCATTCTCTAAAGAATCAGTGTTCGTCCTCCTAGTCAAACCTAGTAACCTTTGAGACATTGCATGATGCCTCATGAAACCTTTGCAGAAAATACGTGTTCCCACAAGTGCAAACAATTGATATTGGAAAGGATCAAAGTAATAAATGAACATCCAGTGTTCATAACCAACTAAGAAGTCAGCAAAGAGAAAATACTGTGGTAATGAGCTGTATTTTTCCCCACAAGGTTAAGTAGTCTTTGACTTAAAAAGATTGAGATGTGCAGCTTTATGTAGAGACTCTATTCCCACTCCAGCTCTTTTCTTAGACAGACATTACCAAGAGGACAACAAATTACAAACACGCACATGCACATATACTAGGGAGTGTGATGTCCTGAAAAGATTGCCAGTCTTCTTATTTTTTCATCCCTTGTACAGAATGTACATGACTGTGGTAGGGTTGCTGAGAGTTATGAGTTATATGGGGCTGTATATAAATCTAATACAAGTTGTGCTCTCACAATTTGAATTAAGTAGAGCGGAGTGCACAATGTGGCTAATTGCATATATTCTTCCCTTTATGCTCATATCCAATTTCCTTTCATCTTAAGAGTTGTGTTGGAACAATGAAGAGACCATGCTAGTTTGTATTTTGTTAGCATTTATTTTGTGAACTGCATTCTCGGACTACATATTACTGCTGTCAAGAACCATAAAACTTTAGAGAGAAGCTCCACTGATTTTTTTTTTCCTTATTTTATGCTATTGTGGCACTGTCACAAAAAAATATTAAAATGGACAAACATTGCTTCTCCATTTATGGCTTCGTACAATTGTTGCACAGTGAATGATACCCAAATATATTCCTTTTTTACCCCCTTAATTCTGGCAGATATAGCAGATTGAGACATTGCTAGACAACTACTAGACTGAAGTAATTAAACAGTGTAATGTGCAAACAGCGTTTTAGAGTCAGCAATTAGATCACTCAAATTAGATGTTTTATTTGCCTAAACATGTCTGTAAATCTCATTGAACAAAAGGCTTCATTCACAAACAATACAGCATCAGACTTTCAAGGCACAGTACTACAGCACTGTAGACCACTGCCTGTAGTCAGTGCCCAATATACCCACTTGCCTATTCCTTTTCCTTCCTGCAGCCCTGTACAACAGCAGGGATCCATCATACTGATGCATTGATGAGACATATAAAAATCTAACATGTCACCTAGCTCCCTGTACTTACAATGCTTGCTCAAATGGTACGTATGGGCTATAACTTTGCCTGACTGCCACCAGATTTCTGAATGGAGGAAAATATAATCCCTCAGCAGTACGGGGTGATCTGATCAAATGTATTTATTAATCTTTGGAAACATGTTTGAATTTTAAATTAATCTAGTGTTTCAGAAACACTCTTGTTTACAGCCTTGAAAATTCAAGTCTTTGGGCCCAGTCAGATGCAACATGAATAAAGGTAATGATCACAACGTGTCTTCTTAATTTTGTTATTGTCGTTGTGATATAGAATCATAGAATCATAGAATGTCCTGAGTTGGAAGGGACCCACAAGGAACATGGAGTCCAACTCCTCACCCTGTATAGGACAACTTCAAAATTCACACCATATATCTGAGGGCGTTGTTCAAATGCTTCTTGAATACTGTCAGGCTTGGCTCCATGACTACCTCCCTGGGGAGCCTGTTCCAGTGCTCCACCACCCTCTGGGTGAAGAGCCTTTTCCTAATATCCAACCTAAACCTCCCCTGGCATA
>WAAD01008254.1:27434-81199 GCA_013389945.1 Fregata magnificens
GAAAGCTTTGCTGAAATCCAAAAAGATTACATCAACTGGCTTCCCTTGGTCAGCTAGGTGGGTAACCTTGTCCTAGAAAGAAATTAAGTTCGTTAGGCAGGACTTTCCCCTCGTGAACCCATGCTGGCTGGGACCAATGACTCCGTTATCTTTCAGGTGTTTTTCAATAACTCCCAGAATAATCTTCTCCATAATTTTGCCAGGCACAGAGGTAAGACTGACAGGCCTGTAGTTACCAGGGTCATCCCTGTTGCCCTTCTTGAAGATTGGGACAACGTTTGCCAGCTTCCAGTCAACCGGGACCTCTCCAGATTCCCAGGAGCATTGAAAAATCATTGAGAGAGGTCTCGCTATGACCTCAGCCAGCTCTTTAAGTACCCTCGGATGAATCCCATGGGGCCCCATCGACTTATAGGGATCCAACTGGAGCAGCAAATCCTGCACAAGTTTGGGGTCGGTTGGGAGTTTATCATTCTCACAGTCATGGTTCTCTAGCCCAGGGCTCCGCAGGTCCCAGAGCCCATCATCAGTGTTGAAGACCGAGGCGAAGAAAGCATTAAACGTTTCTGCTTTGTCTGTGTCCCTGTTTGTGAGGTGACCATGCTCATCATGTAATGGACTGATGTTATTTCTTGCCTGCCTTTTCCTATTAACATAGTTTTAAAAGCCCTTTTTATTGTCCCTCACAGTACTGGCCAGCTTCAGCTCTAATTGAGCTTTGGCCGCGCGAATTTCCTCCCTACAGTGGCGAACAGCATCTCTGTAGTCCTCCCACGTCGCCTGACCTTGCTTCCACTGGCCGTACGTTTTCTTTTTTTGCCTTAGTTCTAGAAGATCCCTACTCAGCCAAGCCAGCCTTCTACCTCACCTGCTTCACTTCCAACATTTTGGAATTGCCGGCTCCTGTGCTCTTAGGAGGTGGTAGTTAAAAAGTGACCAGCACTGATGGACCCCAGCACCTTCAAAAGCTTCTTCCCAGGGGACCTTACTAAGTAGCTCCCTGAGCAGCTTGTAGTTGGGTCTCCTCATGTCCAGAGTTGAGGTCTTGCTGGCAGTTTTCCTCCTGTTACCACAGATTTTAAACTTGACTGCTTCGTGGTCACTGTGGCCAAGGCCACTTCACCCACGAGACCCTCTCTATTAATGAGCAACAAATCAAGGAGGGCACCTTTCCTGGTTGGTTGCCTTAGTATCTGTACCAAGAAGTTATCATCCAGGTGGTTTAGGAATCTTCTGGACCTGTTCGTACCAGCTGTGTGGTATTCCCACTTGACATCTGGCAAGTTGAAGTCCCCCATAAGGACAAGGGCAGATGACTTGGAAGCATCCCTTAGTTCCTTAAAGAATGACTCATCCATGTCATCATCCTTGCTGGCTGGCCTATAGTAGACTCCCACAATGACATCCGCTTTACTTGTCTGTCCCTTAGTCCTTACCCAGAGGCTCTCAACTGTGCCATTGCCAACTGCTAGCTCCATGCATTCCAGCCCCTCCACTACACATGTTTAAGAGAACAGCATCATAATAAAAACATAATATCCCACTGTCTGCTCAGCTTTAGACCTGCTTGCGCTGTACTAAAAAGAGGAAACCTGACGTTCCAGTGAGTTTTCTCTGTAGTCCAGGTCCATTTATTATCTAGAAAATGGTGTAAGTCAATCCAATGAGTACACACAAACCTTAAAAAAAACCTGCCACATGGCAGACTGAGACTGTATCATTCATTATTTAACACTGAAAAATTCACACAATTCATTTGTCTGTACAGTAGCACAGGAGACACCTCTTTTACACTTCACCTGTCTTAAAAGACCGATGACCTTTGTTTCTCTTTCTCTCCCCTCACTTCACTACTTAAGGGATATATTTTCATCATTATGTTGTCTGTGGATGAGACGCCACTTCCAAGAGAGTCAAAAAATTATCTGAGAGATCACGTACGATCTCTCAATCCACTCTTTGACAATGCAATAGGAGTGATGCACACCCTGCATCTTAGGTAAGAAACCTCTGCCTTAATTAAATGCTGTTAAAATCCATCCAGAAATCTCATAAATAGTTTACATTAACACTTGACGTTAATCACCCAACACGTTGTCCACATAAAACAAGCTAAACCTGTCTATGCGTTTAAACACATGTACCCAGCCAAACAAAAGAGCACAACCCATTCAGGGACAGAATACTGCAGTCCACCATAAACACAATAGAAAAAAGTAAATTCTATGTTGGCCACAAACTTCTTATGAAACATTGTCGGAGCATTGTTAAGTAATGATTATAATATCCTGCTATTTACAAATTAACTCCACTCTCTGCTGAAGCCCCCAAACTGAAAATGTTCCACACGCACATAACTTTAGACAGCCAAGAAAGGCACTGGGTGCCTAAATCACGTGCATTCTCAGCTAGGTGTGGATTTAAGATGCAAACGGCCCAGTCCAAGTCCCATTCAAAACACTAGCAGCTTCTACATCGATTTCAGTAAGGTTGGAACTAGACGTTAAACTACTTCTCTTTAAATTTAAGGTTCTTTTGAATGATCTATGCCTCTAGGTACCACAGCAATAAAAACAGCAGGAATAATCAATGGGACCCTTTATAAATAATAATGTTGGAATTGTCTGTAGAAAGAAGTGTCTCTTTATTCCTTCTTGCCTGGGACAGGAGAATAGCTCTTGCCAAAGCAAAGCTGCAAAGAACATCCTGGAGCATAGCAGGACTTCTCTCTCTCAAAGGGTTAGTGCATTTTTGAGTAGGCATGTCACCTGGCATCAACACTTTTCAGTCCTCAATACCGTTTTATACCAATATGAAGTTTAAAGGGGGAAAAAAAATGATTTTCGCTTAGTTTCCGCCTCTCAAAAGTGCTGTGTCTCATTTTCAGCCAGGAATTGGGGTGCAAACATAGATATGATTATTGCCAGGGTTGGTTCACTGCTTTTCAGCAATATACATAAAACTAAAGTTTTGTGACTGCAGAAATAAGGAGCTGCGGTCTATGTTCTCCTATCACAGAAAGGGCAGAAGAAAAGAGGTGAGGCAGCTTTTGCTGCTCTGAGGAGCAATATGCTCTCATATGCTTGGAAGGGGCCATCCCTCTCTGAGAAATAATTCATTCACCCCATATCTTAATGCCTCTTTCTGTACCATCAGTCAGTGCTTTGCCACAGGAAAAAGAGGTACAGTTGTGTCACACCCACAAATAAGATCAAGTGCTATATGCCTATACGTAGTACAGTCCAAGATTATTGTGATATACAGGTTATTCAGTGTTCCTGTCTAATTGTTCTTATATTTCCCAATGGCTTGAAAATGAAAGCAATCTTTTCTATCACAGAGAAGTGGGAAAAGGCAAATTCCCTTCCCTCAAGGAAAACCAACCCACTCACTGAAATCACCAGAGAATTCACAAAAGATGGACGGAGAGGAGAAGTTAAGCTGAAGACAACAGAAGCAAAACCAAAGGAGAAGTCAAGGACCCCTCCAGGTCCCAGGAGTCGTCTGAAGTCCTGGGGCCCCAGCAGGATCTGTATTGCCTCCAAGGTCCTCGCTAGCAAAGGGTACTGCTGCTCTGTGACAGACAGATTTGCCAACTACTCTGGCACCAAAACACAGTTGACCTTAGCTGGTGTTTACCTCTCCTGCTGCAGAGTGTTTGCTCTCGAGGGGCACTGGAAATGCCCTGGTGGTGAGTGCAGCTGGCCTCTCCAGGATGAGAATCAAGAAAAGACAACTCTGAAACAACGTAACACATGCTCCCAGTTACCACCTTCTCTGGGCTAGTGCAAGAATGTCAATATAATCTCAGTTGTATGGGAGGTCAGACTTCAGAGGCCATGAGCATCGTCTTGCAGCCCTTAATCTCTAGGCTCTTCTATCTCACTCCTTGAGCATGTACACAGAGCCCAGCATTAATCTAACATTTATCATTTCAGCAATAAGCAAGGTCAGCAAAATACAAAGATCTTTCCCTTTTTTGTATACATGTGCTCTTTGTTTACTTTTGCTCTGACGTGAATGTCACACATTACTATTCCTTAGNCTATATTACCTTGCCACTGAAGTTTCCATTTCTGATTTAAGTAAAGAAAGCCAAAAGGGTTAGAAGCAGCTGATAAAGACAAACCAAAGCTACTGGAGTGTGATGAAAGCAAAAGATTATTAATGTATTGCGGGTACAGGACAGAGATGCAATTATAAGATTCAAGGGAAATAAGGCAGAAAAACACATCTGCAGTGAAAGTCTAATCCTTTGAATTGAATTAATTTACTAAATACTCCTATTATTTGAAGTTTAAAAGATTCACAGCAAATATCATTGCTTGTCAGAAAAGCTTTGACAGAACACACTTTGAAATACTCATCATCCGACTCCAAGGGTAAAGTAAGGATTAGAAATAACGTGTTTTCTTTTTTCTTTTTTTTTTTTTTTTAAGGTAGCTATGTACTCTAAGACCACTATTACCTTTTCTGAGGGCGCATTTCAAGAAAATTAGAAAGACATGCAAGGTTACTTTATTTTGTTTCTTCCTTTCTTTCCTCCTCCTGTTTAGAAAAAAGTTTTGTGATCTTGACCACTAAAGTGCACTGAGCTGTTTGCACTGTATAAAACATGTACCCTAGGTTTCCTTCTAGTCTAATCATATAGAGATCAAACAGCCCTGCAAGAGATTGAGAAAATCAACAATGTCTGACAGAAATACTGACATGGAAAAATTAATAAGTATGCCAAAAGATGGAAGGGAAAAGAATAAAGCGGGCAGATCACCCAGGACCAGACTACAAACTCCTGTCTAACATGTGGAATCCCCATCACTGGAGAGCTTTATGAACTGATTAGTGAGGGATGGGCTAGACGAGTGCCTGAAACACGTCCAGTCCGGCTTGTCTGTGATTAATATCTCTTATTTCCATTACAGCAGACTGAGCCATGAACCAGGACCCCTGCTCTAGCCACTGCACACACGGGCCTTTATTCCTACAAGTTTGGAAAGGCTGGAGATCATTCACATCATTCACATAATTTATTTTAAACGCTAAGATTCCTTGAACCTCTGCAGCAAGGCTTAATCACCATTCAGCATGCTTCTAGGTCTTTTCTTCTCCATGTCTGATAAAGAAGAACCTGCCCAATTTAACCTAAGTGCCATAAACAGGAGGGCAGCAAGCAGGAGATGGGTCACTTTGTACTCAGCCAGAGGTGTTCACTGAAGGATCAGTGAGGACAGCCAGCCCCAGCTGCCACGGGATGTGGGGAGCAGCAGCCCCTCAGCCTCACCTAACACCTGGCAAGCTTCTATAAGGTGCTACAACCTCTTGACCATGAATTTAAAAGCTGTTTTTACAGCATCAGGACATCCCTACACAGTATGCCTCAGCAGAGTTAGTCCCTGCATGAAAAAAAAGATTCACCTATTTGCTATACAATTCTCTGAACCAGGTATCACACCTCAGCCTTCACACAAGGTTTTATCCTCTTTGTAGTGGCAGCAAGAATGAAATCTGAACAGAAACCTTTACCCCCTCACCTCTCCAAAACAGCCCCCAGAAGTCCCTTGGACAGGGAGCCATGTGAGATAACTTTCCTCTTAAAATTATGGAGAACCTCAGAGGGAAAAGGGGATTTCCACAAAGCAAGCTTCTGAAACTACACTCTGAATAGGTATTGCAACATTGATATTTGCAAATGATCATACCTAGGTGACAAAAACAATGCATTACCAATCAAGGTCCCAGCATTTTGACTCAGATACAAGCTGCTATTCAAGGGGCAAAGGCACTGCACACACATACCTCTATGCTGCTCAATATGGTTCACCAAGCCCAGCTCACAGGCATGCACACCCCACCCCCCAGACATCTCACTCCCATAAAACAGGCTAGATCAAATCAAAGGAGCCTGTCATCAGGGAAGCAAGGAGCTGCAAAGACTTCCTGTCAGATGGGTAAGGACGACAAGATGGTGACAAGTGTACCATCTGGCAATTTACTCTTCTCCCCAGGCTGCAGCACATAGCCCAGATTAAAAAGCTTGCAGCAAATGCTTCCTAGCCCCATTGCCTCTTGGCTTCTGTGTTACCCTCCTCCTCATGCGACTTCAACACAAATTGGGCAACGTGTGGCTCTGGCAATGTACAGAGACCACAAAGAGATCCATGGTGGCTGGTACCATTGAAGCATCCACAAAATTACCTGCCCCCATCCCTTTTCTGTTCAAACATGCAATGCTGTAGCATCCCAGGCTCCAGAGCTTGACGGAGGCAGGTGGCATGCTTGGAGGCTGCACAAAAAGCAAATCACCAAGGGTCTGATCTCACTGGTTTCACACTTTCCAAAACCAGCTTTGTTCTGCATATAATCACCTTGGATATCAGGGGAGTCATCGCTATAGGTAAGACACACCTCAACATAAGTAAAAGGAGAGAGAAGCAGGCTCCATTCATGAGCTGGAGACTAGGGCTACGAACATTACACCTCAGCTTAAAGCTGAAGCAGTGATCTGTAAAGTTTAAACCAACCTTTTGAGATTCAGCTTGGCACAATCCACACATAGAGTCTTAATGAACTTAAGTCTCTAAGCTCCATCTACTTAAAAACTTTACTCTTATTAGAAAGCCAAAGGAATTGTTTCTTTTTGTGAAAGGAATAGATACATATAAAAAGCATATAAAAATATACATTACAAGTCAAGTTAAAGGGGTAGTTGCTGGTATAGGACATGATAGGTTTATTTAAGAAATGGTTAAAAATACTGTACCAGGTAAAGAACCCAGCAATCAAGAATGAACCAGTTAATGAATAGTATGTGATAACTCTCAAAAGATCTTTATTCTGCAAAATTTCCAAGCATTTTACATTTTTTTAAAAAGTTTCAGTGGCCAATAAGAGTTGATATTAACTCGCCACAGTATTCAGTCAGAAATGTTATACAAACATAGAGAGGACTTACTGTTTCAGCAGAAACATGCTAAAAAACATTTGGAGTGAAGCTTCCCCCTGCCCCTGCATTTGTGAAAAATAAACTGTCCCTTTTATTAAGGCATCATTGTACTGATATCAGCTTCTCTTTTAAAATACTTGGAGAGAGAGAGAGAGGAGGTGCACCAACCCTCTGGATTACCCAGCCACAGTTCTTGTCTATGAACCCAGTTCAGCATGGTGATCCTGCATTTGGATATGCAGATTGGAAACATTAGATCTATTACGTCTTTTCTCCCCTCTCCTGATTTATCCAGCAGGACAAATTTTGATGTATTACACAACGGTGCAAGTTGTACAGGACTCAGATGATACACACAGCATGACATCAAGCTCAATTCTATTCTCCTAGTTACATCAGATTAAATACAGTGACTTGTTAGATTTCAGTAGAGTTTCTGCTGGTGTAAAAATTAAAAAAAAAAACCCAAGAGGAGAGATAGTTCTGGAATAAGAATATTGGTTAAAATCAGCTTCATTTCAAGGAAAAGTAGTTGGTGATGATAGCACCCAGAAAACCTAGCTGATTGCTTAATAAACAATTTTATTTACAGGACAATAAACACATTCAGCCAGCTATCAAATAATGGCACTTTTTGATGGGCTTTAAGCTGTCTTTACAAAAACCTTCATTAGACTACTAAGATCCTTCCACATTACCTTCAACTAGAAGAGCAGCAATAGATCAGTTCATTGTTCTTGACCCTGCTCTGACCCCTGGCAACTGAAATTCTCATATATAGTCTAATTTTTTGAAAAAAATAAGTAAATACTGATTCAAATATAAGCTTTTTCAACCATGGAATTGTCTCACAGAATTAAGCTAATTTGGAATAAGGCCATTCTTTTAGCAAATTATTAAAGAACACGGAATAAATTCAAACTACAGACTAATCTGAGCTCACCTCCCTGTATGGAAAACACATAGCTCTATTTACGTCTCAATTCAAATTAATCAGCATAAGCGGGACACGTTTACTTCAGTTTAATAATATCGTATGCTAATCTCATTACAGTAGATTTTTGACAGACTTCACTAAGAGGTATGTATTTCATTGAAGAGAGACACAAACTTTCTGCACAACTTCCATAGAACTTCCCTTGTATTTTGCTTTTGGGATTATCTTAGATAAATAGAGGTACATTTATCCATGAAATCTTTTGCAGACTGTATATATAGACTAGGCTTACTCTGTGCCAGGTACACATTGGCTCCGATACAAAAGCCACATATCTCTGTGTCTCTTCTAAAGTCACTGAAAGGAAAAGGCACTCTTCTGGCTTTCTACGTTGCTACCGAACCACTTGAAGAACACTAAGCCCACGGGCACCTTCTCCCGTGTTCATTGTGTTGGACAGACCATATGCTCTTTTCCTGTTTTTTTTCTCCTAGAGCCCCTACACCATCCTCAGTAGCAGTAAGACTGAGTTGGTATCCTCCCTTACAGTATTAATGCCTCCAATTTTCGAACAGTCTGATGAATTATCCTCCCCACAAAATGATCAGAGTGGACGTCTCTGTCCTAGAGTTTACCTTGGTTTATTTATTTATGGAAGTATTTTCCCTATTCTTCTCTCTAATTCTCACTGTACACTGCCTTAGACGTAGAAAAGGTTTTTTTGTTACTCTCATTTAAAAGAGCCTTCAAGTAATACCTTTTTTTTGTTCAGCATCCTTCTCTGCATGTAGTAACTAGTTTCCCTGGTTTTGTTTGATTGTTCTTAACTCCCTGACTCCTCTTTTCAGCTTGCTGTCATGTATTATTTGATTTTCAATCTTCAGATCCTCCTTTTCTGTGATACCATTCCCTATCCCAGATGGCCAAAAATATGTTCATTTGAAATAACTTTGTTGCTTTCTTCTTTCTTTTCTTACCTTCACAAACTTTCTAGCACTGCTCTCCTTGTTCAGTAAGAAAAATGATCAGAAATACTATTCTTACCTAATTTTCAAGGTCTTGGTAAGATTTCCTTCCACACAAAGATCATAAATCTTCTCAGTCAAGCAAAATACAATCATTTGAGTTTTCTGGGGTCTTGTTTAAAGAATGTGTCATGATCAGATTTTCCCATCTTCCTTCCCCTCTACAGAGGTTTCATTTTTGCCTCTCCTCTTTGTCATTTATAAATCAAATATTAGTTTAAGATACAGCTTGAGAGGCTCTGCAGGAGCCACCAGGAACTACTTGCAGTATGCAAGAGGGATTCTGGAGGACATTTGAGAAGATGACTCTGTCATAGCTTTTGCTGTAATGCAAGAAGCTAACCAGTAATTCTAAGTGTTAAAAGGGGTCGTGGCATACATGAGTAATGGACATCTGATCTCCAGTCACAGGACATATCAACTGCAAACTGGGGATTTTGATATGGTAAAGGGGAACAGATCTAAACAGAGGAAGCATTATCTTCATTTACTGGGTGGAATCCCATGGTGGTATCTCAGTAATTAATTGCTGCACACGCTAACATGAAAACTTAAACCAGATAAAATTTCAAAAGTAGAACCCTAAAAGGCAGGCCTAGATAAGAAAAACTAAATGCTTCTATAATAAATGTGCATAAATCCTAGGGGGGCACATATAAATTAGTCTAAAAGAGGCCTCCAAGAAGTGGTCCTGTGGGAGATGAAGGATCTGTACTAAATCAAGAGGCAACCGCTTACCTCACTTCCTTCAGGTCTTGCCACAAAACATTGTGCAAATACCAGATGTAGTAATTTGTAGCTTCTCTTATTCCTTTGCTAATTCATAATTCTGTTGTTCTTGCTCCACTTTTGAAGAAGAGTTATCAGTAAAAACCTGTTATCAAGCATATTGCCCTGCTGGCACCACCCTGCAGCCTGCGTTCTAGCCCACTAGCAGTATCCCAGACAGTTCCCAGCAACCTGGTGCAGGGTAGTACGTGACAGGGACTGTGTCAATGGACAAAAGGCTGGTTGCAGAAGGAGAGTTCACCTGTGTATTTAAGAAATGTACTAGGCCACTTTCAGGAAAAGAGGGCAAAGTCTAAACTGCCTTATCTACTAGCATAGAGTAGCCTGTAATAATACTCCTGACAAGGAAGCGATTACTTCCTCATCTTCTCCTAAAATCGTCAATGAATTTGGTCTCCCGAGTTGCTCTACAATGGTAGATGATGCAGGAAAACTTGGAGTATTGACTGGAAACAATTATATGACTTTTCCTGCATGCGGATGAGCTATTCTTTCTTCTTTCCTTCTGCTTGCTGGTCACATCAGAAAGCCTTATACCAAAAACACTCTCACACTTGGTGTGGGCAATTTTTGAAACCCCTGTCCAACAGAAGAGACAAAGGGAACAAGACAAATAGTGGAAAATAAACATTTCCATGAATCCAGCCTCTCATTTTGATTCTGGTTTTTTGTTCCCTTTTCCACACGCATTCACATGTATGAGTTTGTATTTGCATAAACGCTGGGAATAAGGGCCCATACAAATACTCATTCATATGCAAACAAGGGTATTCACTCTTGTTCCAAAAGTGTTTGCCCTCTGTTTACAAGGCTTCAGTAGTAAAATCACAAAGCAGAAAAACATCATGAATTCCAGCTGGTCAATGATACGCCATCAGTAATGCTCACTAGCCCAAAGAAAGTCAAAGCAAGCAGACAGAAACACACTGATGTTCACCATGTCTTGATACAACTAGGTGCTGAGGATAAACATACACAAATCAGACTCTGCACACATCATGCTTAAAAAAAATACTGCATTTGCTGATAAGCTAGCTGTTTGATAAAGAGAGTCACGTCTACCACAGTGGAGAATGCCTTAACAACTAGCTCTACATTTTGCTGCCGCACGGACAAGCAGATTTCTGCTTCAGGGTTTTGTCACTTGTTTCATTCTGATGCACAGGATCCCAAAAATAAAGGAGAAACTCCCTAAGGGATGGTTGGGACGCTCACTTGGGAATGGAAGAAGCAACATTCAAGTCACTGGCACTACTTCTATAAAACGAGTACTCAAGCTTGCTTTTCTATATTCCTGATAAATTAGACCATTGATTTCTTCTATGGCTGATCGCTCTCTGTCACACTCAGCTACTAAAACTGTCAAACACCATACTTCCCCTTCTCCTCTCCATTTGGTCAGTAAGTATCTGGTGAGTTGAATGCACTTACCCTAGGTACGCAAGGTTCAGACTCAAGCTCCTTTTCCAAACTGGGCCTTCTCCTGGCTTTCCAATGTGTGTTGAGCATTGCTCTGCATTTCTGAAGTGAGCACTAACAAACACGGGGCTGTGTGGTAGATGGGGACCTCAGTCCTCCTTCCTCCCTTGCCCAGAGCTTCCACCCTGGAGTGTATCAGTTTTGGGGATGTATCAGCATTTTCTGACAACAGTTTTTGTTTAAAAAAAAAATCCCAACTATTTCTTACCACCCTCATTCTTCAAGAGCAAAAGACAGAATCTGAAGAAGTATGAGATAATCATCTCCCAGCAATAAAATGGGAAACTCTGCATACAAAATACATTATTTGTTGGGGATTTTACTCAAAGACTGAGAAGGCAAAGCATCGTTCTGCGACTTTTTCCCCAGTTAATGCTAGGGATGACTGTCAGTGATTTCAGATACGCCCTTCCTTTCACTTTCATCCTCAAGAAATGTTCTGGGAAGAGAAAAGTCATTTTATTAGATAACAGGTAATTTTTGAACCACCTTAAATAAATTCTTTTTCAAAGAAATTAAGAAATGCTGGCTTACATCTTGGCATCAGTTATGACAGTACAAACACATTGACACGCATTTTACAACCAAAATTTATCTTTTGCATCTGTTGTCTACAAAAAAAAAAAAAAGAAAAAAAAGAAAATCGCAGTATGATCAATATTCATTCTGTATGCAGAGTGAAACCTCCCCAGATCTAAATCACAGTTAAGTTTTGAAAATCTCTTTACAAGAAACATTCCACCTCTTAGGAACCAAGAGCCCACACCTCGGGCGCTGGCCAGGCTGACACCTGGCAGGCAGCACAGCAGTGAATGCGCTGTGGAAGCCCGAATGACCCATCTATGGTGCTTCAGCTGGACCTCAGTGCACCCGCACCTCCCAGGAGCCCAGCCCTAAACCAACGTAGCTGCCTGGCAGAGTCAAGAGCCTGCTCCTCCACTGGTGTCAGAGTGTCAGGAGCGGTTTGTAAGATGTCTGAAAATAGCTCAGGAAACAACTGCAATTTTCAACAAAAATAATACCACACGCATTCTCACACATGCAACCAACCAGTCAACCAAACTGAGAAGGGGGAATTAAAGTAAGAAGCATTCAGAACATGGTTGCAAAGGAAAACCATTTTGGTAACACATTTCAAAATGTATTGTGGGTTTAATTCATAAATTTGAGTTCCTTTGATTAAATCAGTAGTTTTCAACTTTAAAAAACTAACTATTTTTTTCTTTCTTTCCCCACAAGACTTTCTGTTTACTGGAATTATCTTTGGTTGAGGTACACCGTTTTCTCCCAGGTTGTTTTCTCATTTTCAACAGATTTGCATGGGGGTAGGCTGCAGCAGTGAGCAGCAGATATACAAGTCTTCTATTCTGATATGTATTTTAATAGATTTATTTTGCATTCCCTTAACTTATAGTTTGTTTTTGTGTTGAGTATAAACTGTGTGAGGAAAGCAACTGATTTACAAAACAGGCTACATACAGTACATACAAACTGTCTCCTCTTACCAAATAGAAAAGACTTTCTCAATGCAACAGCTTGGTGCAGAAGAACATGCTGAGCTGAAAAGCAAATACAGCTATCTGATTAATTGATTCTGACCTCATAAATATTATACTTTGGGGGCTCTAATGGAACTTCCTGAGGGTAAATTGCATGGTTCACCTCATTCATTTATATCTCTGGCTGACAGATGTACATTATGAAATGTCACTGAATATGCTGGCAATAAATGAGGTATAACATTAGCATCTTGGTTCTGTTTTCCTGAAGGAACACTTTTGTTAAATGAATCCCACATCAGTAAAAATATTATTCTCTACCGTGTATACTTCTTTCTATTTTAATCAGTCTCCCAGAAATACATACTGGTCTTCCAAAAACACAGATCCCTAGTAAATTAATAAAACAAGCTGTTCTTTTGTTGTGCATGTTTCCATTGTGAAGCTATATTGTTGGAGAATATTAGACTGTGACAAGTATTTGATAGCGTAGTAGTTGCACTAATGTTATGGTTATTATCTTTACTACCAGGCAGTGAAACACAGTTAATTAAAATACAGTGAAGAAATTGCTCCCTTCCCCCTCCCACACATACATAAGATGATAAATTTGTTGTTGTAGTCAGCATATAGGGTCCCTTGACCCCACTGCATGTATTTAGATATTATTCCATTTTATTTTATTTTTTATTTCATTGCCATTCGAGACTGATAAAACTGCATATAGAAGTCTAGGGAATAACAGCAAATAACCATGACATGTGCAGTTTAATGAAATGATATACTGTGGTGCATTGCAATAAAATTCATAAGAATATATGCCACACTCCTGTAAGGTGTGAAAATTCCAATAAACCATTAATCCTTGCCATGAGCAGGCCATGACTGCAAAGGTAACTTTGCCAAGGGATGGGGTGAGGGGGAAGAGAGGGGTGGAGGGAGGGAGGCTGAGGGAAGAAGAGCAGAGCTACTGGCAAGTGCGGTGGTTAGAGGAAATGAACCATCCCTTTGGGATTAAACCTACTTTTAACTATCCCCTTTCCTCCCACTGTTAAGACATAATTGTTAAAAAGGACAGCACAGGAAAAACATGTAATTTATTTTTCATTAGTCACCGACAGTTATTGCAGGCTTATGGGTCCAAGTGAGGCTAAAAGATATTTCATCACATACCGTTACCTCTAGGACAGCTTCTGAAGAGCTGCACAGTGGCTGGCTGCTGCACCTCCGCAAGGAGAGCGGTACAAGGAGTAGCCTACATTTGCAGCTGCTTCCCAGACACTGCCCACAGGCACATTCCCCTATAACAAACCTCTCGCAGCAAGCTCCAGCCCCCTCTCTTCACTTTTCACAAGGAAAGCGAAGGAGGGAGGCCAATAGAGGTAGGAAAATCGGCCATTACAGGATTTTGCGGAGGCTGCAAAGAGGTTGAAAGTAAGTCACAGAATTTGTGCCTGCTACTACATCTGTGCATTTATTGATTTACTCACAGGCACAGACTACAGCTGTGCTGTAAAGGGACTGCACAGACCTCTCCGCCTCTGCACAAATGTGCACAGGTCAGCTGTCACTTCACTCCTTATACTTTTTTGACTGAGTTTATGCTTTCAAAAAAGCTAGAAAATCATGTGCTAGATGCAAAGAGCACCATCTAGCAATAAGAGCAGGAATACAAGGCATTGCTTTTGTAACATCACCTCTGTTGTACACTGTGAATGCTTCTGGGAGCTGCCAGGCTCTGGAATTGGGCTCAAGGTGGCTGCAAGGGGAGAACAGCGTCCTTGGCAGACAAGGATACCTGGACTCCAGGGACATGGATGCTATAAGAAAAGCTCCTCCCTGCTCCAGTGTCATTTCCTTTGCTTGGTCAAAGTAATGAGTCAGGCCCCATAAAAATCATGAGGTTTATTTTTTCTTGTTATTTAAAAAAACAGTGGAGATGAGGGAAAGCAAGTTGTACATTCTGTGACATTGCTTTCCTGTTCAGGCTTTATGTTTCTTGTCTTCATTCTGCTAACAATGATGTGATTCCTGGTTGCAATGTCTGTATGTTAGGACATTTGCTAGCTGACCTATCTATTAAAACAGGAGTGGAGATATGTTCAAGATCAGTAAATAAGATTTCTACCCTGGAAAACCTTTAGAAGGTGTATATTTTCTTAGATGTAGACAATTTTACATGTAGATGTAAAAAGCAGAGAGACAAGTGAGCAGTATAGGTATGGTGATACTGGGTAAGGTTCTTGTTTACATTTTTCTACCATTTAAGAATATTGCCTCTTCTGCTTCTATCTTGCACACAACTGAGAAAAACAAAACACAGAGACAACAGGCATAAATAAAACAAATGCAAGTGCTTTACTAATCTCTGCCTAAATGCCATCACACCCATACCTTGGCTGATAATTCATTTGGATAAAACAAGGGAGCTACCCCACACTGCTTTATAACAGGCAACATCATCACATGCATGATAACCTGGCTAATAAACCAGGGTCACAATTATACAGCACCCAGTGCTATAAACCTTGCCCTACTGAGGCTTTACACCAGTCAGCGTGCTCTGAGGCTGCTCAGTACCTCCCACTCACACTGGGCACGGACCCAGTTTTGCCCTGCTCCAAACCCCTTGTAGACCATCCGCCAAAGGTGGATCCATTAGTCACAGGCTATGAATATGACGCCAAGTTGGACCATTCTAATCCTACCCAGTAGAGAGCAGCCACGTGAACAAATACATGCCAGTCACCTTGTCTGAATCATGGGGTGGAAAGCAGGTCATTCTAACAACAGAGGAGTCCGCTTCAAAAATGTTAATCATTTCACACTTATACTTAGTGTACAATGTCTGGACAGTATTGACGGTATGTACAGACCATCCTTTCAGGGTAAGGCATTAGCTGTCTCGGAGACTTGAAGCTATGTTGCCTATGTTGCTACAATCAAAGTCTACAGTCTTTTTTTTTTTTTTTCTTTGGAGGTCACTTGCTTTTGTGCTTAAAATTTCTCTGCGTGACCTTACAAGCGATGCAGCTATTTATACCTCCCCAACACGAGACGTGGAAGAAGAGGAGAAGGGAAGGAGTCTTTAACCAATTGTGAGCAAATTTACCTTCTTTATAAGGTATTGTGGCTCATAGGAATGATCTATTTGCCTATATAGAGCACAATTTATTTTTCTTTAAAAATGTCCAGTATACTGGCTTTTAATTTTGATCACTAAATATTAACAGCAACCTTTAAGACAAGAATGTATGAGTATCTTCTATTTTCTCCTCACAGACTGGGTTTTCACTACACAAACAACAGCAGATGTTTTTAGCTCCACAGTTTTACATGTCTTACAGCTACTTCAGTGTTTTATTTTCACCACAAACCACACTTCTATAAATGACCCAGCCAAAACATCATTAATTTTCCCTCCAGCAGCCCACCGTGCTCTAAGGGCACAACAGCCAAGGACACATTAAGCTGCCTTAATGCCCGAGATTTGTCAGCTTCCCTTTGCTTTCCTCAGAAATCAGCTTCTTGGTCTCTCAGAAGGCAAGTCAAGCCCTGCAATAGCCAGTGCCTATCGTGGCCCAGGAGCACCATCACATGTGGCATTTATTTGGTCAGCAGTGCTTAAGAAACTGAGGGCCGCTGACAGTGTCACCCAGCTCTCTTTGTTGTTGTTGAGAAGCACAACAGACACATCATTCAAAGGCTTCTCTTTTCACAAGTGACATTTCTATAAAAAACAATCCTGGGCTGTTCTTTACTTTTAAAAGGCCCAAAATGCATTGCAGTCTCCTTCCTTTTAAAGCTGGTGCCCATACCATTATGTTACTCATTTCTCTTTTCATCCTAATGATCAAGTAAGAGGCACACTCTTGCCGGTATTTGCAGTGCTCTCTCTCTCTCTCTCTCGTATTTGTGATTCAATAGATGCCCAGGTAAGTTCAGGAGCGGAATAACTTCTGGCCAGTTCAACATATATATCTTTGGAGGGAAAGAAAAGGAAAGCAGAAAAGAAATGAGAGCAAATACATGTCAGAGGATGAAAGGAGAAAATAAAAGGAGCTCGAGACATGTAAGTCGACAGTCTTGAATGCTCAGCAATAATGCTAGCAAAGCTCTCCACACCAGGCAGAATAGCATAACCTGGAAACCAGCAATATGTGCAGATCTTTCTTTAAAATTAGGATAGGTACTCATGATGAAGAAACAGAGCATTTCTGAGATGACAAAGGAGTGAATGCTTGGCAGACACCTATCAGTTGCGTACACGTGTGGTATCAGAGATTGGTTAGGCAAAGCTAACTTACAGGAACACATAAATTTAATAAAATCAAACTGAAATTGTTGCAAGGAAGCACAATTTTTCTCCCCTCTCTGACCTTCCGATTCCCCTTGAAGAACTAAACAGTACTGTTCCTCTAAACCACTAACCTTTCCCAAATGAAACCACATTGTCTAACACTAAATATTTTCAGGCATAGGTGGGCCATGGTGAGAAAAAAAACCAAAACAACATGCCTTAAAACAGCTTAAAAGCTTTTTCTGTAATACTGAAACAGACCATGAACTCCAGCTCTCCAAACAGAAACAAGAGAGTTTTGCACAAGCCTTCGTGAATGAGTTAGCTTGGGTCTAAGCTAGAGGAGATCATATACTCTGAAATCCTTGCCCCTGATTAGCCACAGCCATTTCCACCTCATGTTGTGGCCAGCAGAGCTGATCTGACTGAATGTTGCCTTTTTTCCCTCCTGCTGCACTAGACCAAAATACATCTTCCCAACTACAGGAAGATGCAGAGAAAATAATAAATAATAATAAAAAAAGAATACCTCTGAAGCATGAGACTGCTAACTCCTTCTGAGGCTACTTATTTTCCCATTGTCTAGGTCAGCGTACATGATCCATTGTTTTTCAGTTATACACACAAGCATATCTATCTATATATACACACACACCCTCTCCATCTAATCAGTTCAAATCACTAACTGACAACAGTAGGTTATATATATTTCTCTCCATAAAGCTTCAGTGGAATATCATGCCACAGGGTTTATGACAACCTATTTTGCCAATCTTTTGTTAAGCTTACTAGCTTGAGCTCTCTCCTATTTTGTATGCTGCCTTCCAACTTACAACCTGATGGGGAGTTACAGAAAAACTAGATGGAGCTGGGCAGAAGCAGCTGGGTCAGCCTTGGAAGGCAAACTAGGAACCGACCTCAGAGGAACTGCTGCCACAGACAACATCCTGGGGACCCTAAGTCAGGGGTTTAAGTCATCTTAGGTAATACCCTGCAATATATCTGAGGGGACACTGGAAGCAGGACATGTTGGAGGTGTTTGTTCCCAAACTGCAGAGAAAGAAAGAAGGCAGCCATAGTGCCCTCTGTACTTGCCAAGAGTGGGAGAGAAGGTGTCACGTCATTCACAAGGTAAACCCAATAGCTGATGGAAATTAATTAAGTTGCTTGTGCTAAAGCTCATGTATATAAGTGCCTGAGCAAACCATGGGGGCAAGCAGCTCAACAGTCAGTAGGTGCTTTCTGAGGCAGAAGCCCAAACAGCCAAAAAAGTACTGGCTATAACAGTAAATAAAGAGAACGGAGAAAACCCACAAATACTGCTCATCATCTCAGAGACATGAGAAAGCTTCCAACGTTAGAATAGATCCACTAATTAGAAAAGCATTGAGAAAAATAAAGTCAGACCCTGCCTTTGATTTCCTCATTTCAATTTATGTATCCTATCTGCAAAGGAATTAAGAGCAGCAAATACAGCAAAGGAGATTTGCATAAGTTACACTGAAGCGAAGATGCACGCTGGTCTTCAAAGTGGCAACCTCCAACACGGTTTCTTCTTCCTTCCCCACTCACTTTTTTTCTTTAAACCGTTTTTTCCCTTAATGATCATCTCCCCTGCCTCTCTGCAGAGTTGCATGGGAAAATGCTGCCATCCAGTGGCATTCCCAGTGCCAGCGGGACGGGGAGTTGGGGTCCGGAGAGCAGGGTCTTTATCTGCCCGGAGCAGAGAGGGGCAGCAAGCGGGATTCAGGAGCTGGAGTTTAAAAACCTGCTGGCACCCCGCCTTTCACTGCCAGACACGATTTTCTCGAATCAAGGATACGGTGACTCCAAGCATCCTGCAAAGCACACTGATTATTCAATAGCTGAATCCAGTTTAATCACAGGCAAACAGACCCTCTGTAACTTAGGTATTTGAAAAGTCCTGATTTTTTTTCCATAGTAGCATCTAAACAGAAATGTATAAAAATTGACTAAAAACCCAAACAGCTAATTTTAAAAATGTAATCAGAAAGACCAAAGTATGAAAACATCTGTAATTTTGAATGGAAAATACTTCAAGTTTTTCCTCAATTAGAGTTCTTTCCCCATTGCACAAAAATTCCCAGTTTCTCAGACTGAAAGAAATGTAGTCTGCTTCCGTGTTACAGCAGAGTCAGGTTTTTTTCCTAAGAGCATTTAACACCATTCAGTAACTTATTCAGGGAGAAATGTCCACAATCTTTAAGTTACCATTTGAAGTCATTTGTCTGGGTTTTCAGAATCCATTAGGGTTTTGGGGACTTTTCCATCACTTTGGTAAAAGCTTGAAAATATCTGTTCCAGGTCAAGAAACTGTGCATGTAAACAAGCAGTTACATGGCTAATGTTTCTGTCTCTGAAAAGGGAAGACAGGAAGGACTAGAGCAAAACCAATGCTCTTAAACAAGCACATACACTCGCAGAGAAGGTCAGCAACGGCCAAAACTAAGAAAAGGGCTGTTGTTTATTTCTTTTATAGTAAAGGGATCTTGCATAACACCATCACTTAAAAACACATATGTGCAAAACTAATCCACCAAGTTGTTTAAGAAAAACTAGCATGAGTTTGCGAACCTTTGTTTTGACTATGCCTTTAGCAGTATGAGCTAATAAATTGCATTGAGGTTGTGCCTGCAGCTTGAGTTTACACTGCCTTCTTGCTCCATGAATCTCCTTGACCAGAAATGCTGAGCTTGGCATGGACTTAGCTCTGTTACTCAGTCATCAGAATTTTAAACGTCATCATCTGCTTCCAGAGACAGGCACCCAGCTCCCTCCATGCCCTCTGCACCCAGGGGGTGAATTTTGAACCCTTTCCACAGCGCTCGCTCACGTGTGCCAGCTGCCAAGGCCAGCATTCCTCGATGCCCGGCACCCACTGTCCTACCTTGAGTCCTTTCCCATGGAAGAGAGGACCCTCTCTTCTCTCTCTCCTTCAGGACACAGCAATCTGGCAGGAATAAAACCAGTCTTTTATTTTGGATACAATCAATTATTTATACCCATTTTCCCCAATTTACAAAATCCACCCACACTTTCAACTTTTCAATCACTTTACAGACAGAGAGCATAATTGACCATTGCACAGCCCTAGGCCTATGGTAAGTGCTACACTAATGAACAACAGTCTCACCAAAGGAAGCAAAAGGGCTGCCTGGGTTCATCCACATGATTCTCCAGTGTGAGTGGATAGAGTCAGACTGGTGGCTGGTTGGGTGTCTCTCGGACTGTCACCTGTGGAGCAAAACACCAGGTTTGTAGACTTCCAGGCCATGTCCAGATTCCACCTTCCATACCATACCAAAGTCCAAATGTGGCAAGTGGAACATAAGACAGACATCTACCTCCACATGCACCCATGAAAGAAAGCTAATGGATCAGAAAACTCCTTGTCTCAATGTAAATATGCAACTTGGTCTCAGTTTCATGTTCTTCATTCCCAGTATAAACCATTTTCAGTAATCCCACTAGTTTGTGGCAATCTTTTTATATGTATTGAAGAAATACTTCTTGGAAGCCATAAACTGCAGGTCTGTATGTAAATTCAAGAAAACCTATTTCTATTTCTGAAGGTTAAGTGTTCAATCCATGAAAAGCCTATATAAATAGCTCCATTTTAAAATCAACCAAATCAATCAAAAGGCTCAGCCTTAGAGGCAAGGTCAATACATCTGGAACAGGACCTACAGAGGCATGCCCACAATATGTGGTAAAGGAATGTATATTCCACACATGACAATGCTAATGGGAGGCTACAGCCCCCGTTAGCCTTCTTGGTTAAATCTACTGCTGTCCATCCATCCATGTTTATTCAAACGGTCTCTCCGCTATTTTCCCCTCACAAAATGTTTTCCTTCCTTAACAATTGGCTCCACTGGCTAGATATTTTTCAGAATCCTTTATCACTCCCGTTTACTGTGTGTTTATTCTATGACTTGACATGACTTTACACTTCCCAGAAGTGGTGTTGTGGTATGTTTTAAAAGGATGAAGAATTACCAAAATATGAGAAGACTCTCCTTTGTGCCTATCCAAAGCCATTAAAATCCAGCAAAGTTCAAGAAAAGAAAGATGCACGTTCCACAAGAAACCTTCTTCCCCCCTCTATTTTTTTTTTTAACACATCCCTTTACTCATGCTAGTTGCATGAGTCAGTTTCTGCTAATTTTGCCAGTCAAAAGATCCAGACTGTTAAACCATTCTGCTTACTCTATCTGGCCTGCAAAGGGTCATCTCTTTCAATGGTTGTCATTAAGCTCATTACTGCAGAATTTAATTATAGATGCTTAGACAAAACACTCAAGGCAAAATCTCACAATCGACATGCCTAAGTGTACTACATAATAGATTAGTAGAATGGAAGCTTCCAATTTCCCATCAATAGGACTAAGTAAATTATTTTCTTGAGTAGCCTAATTACAATTAAATATCTCAATATCTCAAAATCTCTTCTAAACTCCACCTATCAGTCATTTACTACACACATCCTTGTCAGAAGAAATATCCATTTATCTGCTCCATTTAGAATAATGAGACTAATGAGTTTATAATTATTTACCAAAATCTTTTATAAAAAGTAATGAAGGAAAAGCAACTGTAGCATGAAGTAAGTAGAAGAAGCCACTGCCACATTGATGCATTTCAACAGCTTCAATATTGCTTTCAAAACTTTTGATGTGGACATAAAAAAATGAACAAGGGAGAAAAAAGTAGTTGTTTCTCTCATTCAAAAGATCAAAAACTCCTCCAGTCCTATATGCATTTTCTGTTGAGAGTACATAAATAAGCTTTAAAAGAAAGAGTAGATTCAACTTGATCTTTCCTAATGATGGCCAAAAAAAGGCAAGAAAGAGAAAGATAGAAAGCAAAGACAATCAAGAAAGAGGCACTAGGAACCTTATCTTGTTGAGCTGCTCCTTAACCTTGTTTCAGTCAAATGACCCAGGTTTACTGAGACTGTTTCAAACCCTAGGTTTCTGCTAACCTGGCTCATTTGGACTGCAGCAGGGTTAGGCAGGGCTAAGCACAGCCAGCGAATCAACAAATCAGAGGGAGAGGTGGCATATGGAAAACAAGCATAGTGCATATCTGGCAGCAACAGCCTCTACAGTCAACATAATTGGAAGATGACATGTCCACAGGCTTAGGTGGTAACCAATGTTTCACTAAACAATACGTCAAGCCAAACCGCAAAGCACATGTTATGGTGTTTCCAGCTGCCATCAAAACCCAACAAACCACAAAGTTACCATCAATGAGAAAGTATGCACATCCCCTCCCATGGGATAGCCCATCTGTGGGATTTGCACTGCCAGCAGTGGGAATTTCAAATTTTGGACAAAGTCCCAAACAGATGGTTCAGTATTGTACAGTCTTTCACTGATGGAGTTAGAAGGGTGTGGGCTCCCACCTCTCCATGACGCCTTTGTTGAGCTACACAAAAACATGCAAAGATAAATCAGCATGCAACTGTTAAACTGATACTGCATCACTAAATCATACCATTTCACAATTAAGTAGGACTCCTGTAACATGTAGTGGTGCTCAGCATTTGCACACCTTCAACAGTGCTCTTGCTTGCCTCTCACCTTTGAGTTCATAGCACTTCACTTAACATTCATATCATCTTCCAAGCACTTGGGAAACATTAATGATTTTAAAATAAATAAATAAATAGGACTGGCACAATATAATGAAGACAAAGTCTCAGGGACTGTTTTGCCCAGGGCTGCAGGCAATAAATGAATGCACTACAAAGTTAACATATAGTCAAACTGAAGACTCAAAAAGCATCTCAGCATCTAAGACAGTAACATAGAGGGAACACAGTGAATCCATCAGCAACACTGTTATATTTAAGGGCACATTTATCCTGGATGCGCTGTTTCAAAATACTCAGTAATCACCTAGAAGTCCTCCTCTGAACCTTCATCAGGCTGTTGTGCTGACCCACTCATGCTGATCCTTTATTCACTTCAAGAGTTACCATGGTAAACAGGTGTCTTGTTTTAGTCACTCCCTTCAGGCCTTCCATTTTATTACTTATGTGAACTGTCTCAAACATCAAGACAGTCTGCAAAGTTTCTCTCACACAGACACAGATACACATTGACTGCCTATTCCCAGTGAGCATCTCTAACACAGACAGCCTCTTGAGCTTATATAATAGGGAAGGCTATATTAAAAGTGTAAACTGAGTCACACCATTTCACACAAAACACATCCCCAGGGACAGTACAGAATTTGTGAGAAAAATTGTTAAGGAGTAAAGAAAACAGATGTACTTAAAGACAGAAATTAGCACCACCCCCCCCCCCACCCCCCCCCAAAAAAAAAAAAAAAAAAAAAAAACAAAAAAAAAAAAAATCACTTGAACTGAAAGAAAAAGAAATCTTGAAGTCCTATTGGGCTATGCCAAACAGCATTATCGGGTTTGGGAATCTGTTCCTTCTCCAGATATCAGAGCGGAGATAGTAGAGCACGTAAGGAATAGAAATAAATCTGAAACTTGAGCCAAAGTGGGGCTGGGAGAATACACCAATGAGTTGTTATTATATACTGGTCCAGTTCATAGACTCTTTCTAAGGCATCCAGCATTAATCTCTATTGGAAACAGGATACTCTGCTAGATGCACATTTGGTCTAAGCAATACTACTGTTTTCCTATTTTAAATTCCTTTTCCTTCATACTTACAAGCTCTTTGTAGATGGTTAAAAAGGAAGAGATTTGAGATTCCACACTATAGGTATGAAAAGATTTTAGAAGAGGCAAACCTACATTTAAGGATTACTATATTTCTTTTTCCTTGTCCTTGTATTTTATATACAGTTAAACAATTTCATTGCATGCTGATAAGGTTATACTACAGGATGCAAATCTCTGAGGAATTATTCAAAAGAGATAGCACTCAATAAAAATTCCTGTATTTGAAAAGTTGGAACTAATATGTCCCATGTGAGAAATCAGCTTGACAGATTTGATAATTTTTGGCTCATCCCTGAGTCAATGCCTGGCTAGTCTGAAGACTGAACAATGCTGTTCATACTACCAGTAAATTGTTCAGCAGAACTGGCCAGAGAAAGGAAACCCCTTCCAATGGAAATGGTAACGCTTGCAGTAGGTTTTTGATCACAGCCTCGGGATGAAAGAATGTCAAGAACAGATGTTGAAATGTTTCTGGTTTCTTTGATAGGATGCCATTTTTAACAGGTAAGAAAGGATTTTTTTGTCTTGGATAGCTACCAACACTGATGCAGCCATAACACTTGTGAAGATATTTTATTTCTGTGAAGGCAATGTTTTCCTGTCAAAAAATTGATCTGGTTGAAAACGTGCATGTCCTTTGTTAACAACATGCCTACCCAACAAATTCAGGAATGAAACAACATATCCATTTCTTACATGTAAACCTCTGTGGAGCTGTTTTGGTTTTTATTTTTGATTTGTTCTCTCCCTGTTTTGAAAGTTAGATTTTCCTATACCTACCTCATAGAATTATGCAAATAGGGATTACGTTCAAATCATAAGCAGTGATTTGATACAGTAAAAGTGCGCTAAAAAAAAAATTAAAAAACTGATAGCCTATCCCTATACATTCTAGTGCACATCTGCTTTACAATTGCTGTGCAGGAATGCTGGGAGTCTGTCTACAAACAATTCACATAGAAAAACATTCTAAAAATACCTTAATCTGTTTGCAATTTATTTCAACTGCCTTTGTTACCAAGAGTTTGGTTAATGGAATGGGATAAGTGTACAGTTTGGAGACAAGTATTATTATCTGAACGTTACTGAAAGCGTCTCAATAACAGACTATTTGAAGGAAAGACAGTAAGGAAAGACACAGAAACAGGCTTTACAGTTTCCAGCCCAGTCCTGCCCTTACCTTCTGCCCCTACAGAAAGTCCTTGCCTGCTCTGGCTGAAGACACTGTAGCCCGTTTGAGTAGCTTATAGCTTTGAAAATTAAAACACAATCTAAGCCTTCTCTGAAAGTCTCTCTTCCTGTCCTTGTGACTTCACCTCAGGTTAGCAAAAGCCAAAAACATAAAGGTCCCTTTTTTGCTGCAAGAACAGTGACTCTCACAGGAAGAGTAGCAGTGTGGGATTGTATATTCTCCAGGCTTTCTCCATCTAAAACCTGGATGACTAACTTCCTACATTGCTTCTTACAACAACTTTGCCAAACTCCATTGTAATGACTAATTCTGTTATGTTTAGAGCCATTAGAAATAATTAATGTTTAGTAGCTATCATTTTAAAATGCATTATCTTGGACAAATAGAAACCAGATTTAAACCAAAATAAAAACATACACGAAACTGCATTCACTTGATTGCCAGACCTTTACTTAAAATGATGCAGAGCTTTGCTAAACTCTGAGAATACAAGGAAGACATAGAAGATCTTAGAAGTGGAGAGAGATGTATTTAGCAATTGAAAAAAAATATTATTGCAATAAATTAAATAGCAAAGGCCTTTCAAGGAAACAGTAAGACCCATATCTTAGAGTCTAGATGCAAAATTCATTGGAGATATGGGAATTCCACTTTTATCTCTAGTCATTTATGTCTATCTTCTCAACAGCAAACACAATAATCCTGCTTTCAAAGTGGATTCATATTCCTCATGCTTTTCCTTAAGTCACATGGATATTTGTATGCTTAAGCAAGCATTTGTATAAACAGTGACTATTATGTCTTCTCTTGCCTGAAACTGTTTCTACACATGTACAACATTGCTCCTTAATTACTCATCACCTGGAGTTTAAAACAATTCACTACTACTTTGAAGCTGGTGGAAAGCAGGTTATTATCTCCTTTAAGAAAATTCAGAGCAACCTCTCTGGAACCTACACTGATAATTCCCTTCAAGACAAGTGCGGGGCGGGAAATCCCAAACCTGTCAATTGTGGGTTTGATCTGAACTTGAGAAATTTAAGCAGACTCACAACAATAACCTGTTGCTCAGACACTCACAGAGTGTTTGTTAAAAAAAACCCAACAAATAAACCCAAACCCACACCACCAAAAAAAACCCCGAACACCAAACTAGTTCACTACTGGGATTTTGGCATAGGGTAACCCGCACCTGAGGAATGAAACCTGTCAAAGGGGCTGGTCAGTTGCTGTCCAAACAGCGATGGGAGTCTGTTGCAAGGGTCCTTAAGTGTCAGGTGAGACTCCCCAAACTGCAGTTCTGCAGATTCCTCAACTCAACTGGCCCATGGCCCTACATGACCACTCCAGTACATGTACGATCTATTGCTATTATGTTAAATTGCATACAAAACACCCCCTAACCATCTTACCTACATACAAAACACTACTACATGACCATTTCTGCATCTGTAGGAACAGTTTCTACTGACTGTTTACAGATGTCTTGTGTATGCACAATTTGATCTGTTTTGCAGTAGGAACCACCTGGGTGTCCCTGGGACAGCCAGCTTCTCCAGTCAACATGCCAATCATTGTATTTAAGCAAAGAAACTGGTCTGAACACAGGAAAAGCTGCCTAGGGAAAATCTTCAGGACCATCTGAAATTTCCACATGGAGAGCTCCTGCACCAAATACTTGGTCAAATACTACTCCAAATACCAGTCAAATACTTTGCTGTGAAGATGTCTAGGAGTTCAGTCAGTCACTGAGTTTCAAATAAGTTCAGTGCCCCAAACCAGTCCATTATCTCATCTGTGCAGATGACAAACCAGAGAGTTCCTGGACCACCCAGGCTGTTAATGACTTAAGCGTAGGTGTGCACACAGGCACAGCCCTGTTACCTAGCTACAAATATAACAGAATAAACTTGATTTTTTTATTTATAACTTGAATCCCATAGCCCTTGCCACAAAACAATCCCAGAATTTAGGCAGCTACAGTTAAACCCATTTCTTACACAGCTTGACCAATCCCTTCTTTCCAGAGAATTCCTCCACTCCACCAGAGACCACTGTGGGGCTTGTCCACAAATTCAGCATCTCAAATGTCTGCAACACGATTTTACAGAAGAGGAAGCAGGACCCTGTGTTGCAAAGCAGAAAATTTGCTCTCACAGCTTGGTTGGTTAGAGGCTTGGTAGAGAATTACCACAAGAGATTCTTTATAGCTAAGCTCTCCTAGACATAAAGTTGTACTAAACAGAGCATAAGACACTGAAAAAAGTCAGTATCCTGCTCTAGTAAATAACTTGCAAAGTGCTCATGCTGCAAAATTTTGCCTAAAATAAAGACAGCAGTTCTCACAAGGGCTATAGATATGAATGTCATCTCAGCCAGCACTGGATTTTGTGGACAATAACAAGCTGAGAAAAATACGCCTCACATTTATGAATGGTTGATATTTAAAGGAAAGACAACATATGGCAATTCTTTTTTCAGTAGTAGAATATTAAGACAGATTACAGTAGCACCTATAGTTCCTGACTGCTGACATGACTCAGGACAGCCATATGACAAAGCAAGAGAATTCTGTCAGTCCTGATTGCTTTTTCCAGCACCTCCATGTAAATATGCTGGGAAGGTCAATAAGAGACTATATCTGGATTTAATTTATCCTGCTATTCCAATTTCAGCTCATTAACTAGACTGAAGAACACTGGACATTTAAAGCATGGGATAAACATGGTAAGGCACTCAGCCACTTGGATAATTTAAAATTAGTTCTGTCAAAGTTGATAGCCCCCTATATCAGCTACTGAGAGGCAAGTACATGCATCTCATCTGCACCTGCATAAAAATGAAGTAATTGTACTTCACTGATGGTTAGCCATACCAATATTGGAGTGACTCCAAAATCCTGAGAATCCATTAAGCCTTTGGAAACCAGGTGCTTTTTTATCCACTGCCGCCAAGATACCATTCTTCTAGTATAAGAGAAGTTTAGATTCTTAATGTTTGCTCCAGGAAGTACTTTCCAAACCACAGAGGGTCAGCAAAAGAAAAGTGACTGCACCAAAAGCAATACATAACTTGAGATTTGTAGGCATCAGCATGGCAAAAGATGAAGATACTCTGTTTTGCCATAAATTAACAGAAAAATAATTTAATATAACCTTCCCACACTAATTATAATCTTTGTTTTTCTTCAGCTCTAACTATGGCATCCAATACAGAAAACATCCCCAGGCTGCTGGTACCAAAATGGAGTTGTTCTATGTAGGGAATGAAATGTCTGCTTACTGGACCAGAAGAAACCTGGCAAGCCTTCCCTTTGACTGGCAGCAGCAAATTTATATTCCATGTAAGGCACTGGGCCTAGATTATTTCGGATTCCTTTCATTCTCTACAAGCAAGGTTATGCAATAATCATATTTTCTAGACAGAGAGTTATTTGCCATACGTTTGAACTTCTATGTAATGCTTTCAGCAACAACTTGGCAATCTGTGCCCCTCTGTTTATTCTGCTCCATTTTCCTGAAGTCATAGGATTCCTACTCCATCACCTTTGATCCTCACCTTGGATTTGCCCTGCTGTCCATTATCACAGCTGCTGGTATTCCCAGCAAAGAAAATTATTGCATCCGACTGCTCACAGCAACTGAAGTTCCTGTTCAATGCACAGATTTGGGTACTTAAAAGGGGTAGTAAACAAGAGAGACTTTTGCAGAGCAATGGAATTAAATTGTCTTCCAGCTCCCCTGCCAAGGGCATGCAAGACCTGCTCCCAACATTGCTGTGCTGTGGGATCTGGTTTTTTTGGGTTTTGGTTTTTTGGTTTTTTTTTTTTCGTACTGATATGAATCTGGGGTATTGTTTGTTTAAAAAAACCACTGCAATTGGCCATGGTTGCCAGTCTAGTTGGTACCCTGTCTGGGCAAAAATGTATTTCAGGTTGAAAAATTTTTCAATTTCCCTTAAGAAGACAGTTGACACCTTTTCTACTCCATTAATTTCTTCCAGCACTCTTTTTTGCAGCACCAGTTCCCATGATTCTTCTTCTACCACAATCCACACTGCGGTGAAGAGTGGGCCATGATCTTTTTCAGGCATATATGCTCACAGCAAAAGACTCCTCTTTTCTGCAGGATGTTTCCTTGAGTCCATTTGCTTTTGATTACAGCCCTGTGGAAATCTTCACTTCAACCTAAATCATTTCCCTATGCTAAATGATACTTGCTACAATAAATTGTCATGTTTGATGTAAACAGTACAAGCATTATCTGCTGCTTAAGATGGCCCTGTCAGGGCACAGGCATTTTGAATGAAAGCATAAGCTATTTTCCTTTGCTGTTACCAATACCATGGAAAAAAAGCCACTTGCGTTTTCCTGAATAAGTATTGCCTGTAGGAAACCCTTGTAATTTTTAACATACACAGAGGCTAAGTTACTAACCAAACACTTGCTCGTGTTTTGCTCCCCATTAAACAGACTGACTGCAAAAGCACCATGCCCTTCTCACTGCTGTGGCACTTAGACAATCAGGACTGGCTTGAATTGTGCTTGATGGTTAATCATACCTTGTGCGTGTTGTACATCTCCCTTTTTGATAGTTCTAGGCATATTTATCTCAGCTTGCAATTTACTTATGTCAGGCTGTAACCCAGCAGCAGATAGTCTGCCTCTTCGAAGTGTTATTTTGCTTCCAGAAAACTGGCAATTTTCCTCTTTTAGTTTTTATCCAAACTCTCCTGAGTTATCTGAAGCCTCTATATGGACCTATTATGTCCTAATTTGCACCATTCCTCCCCGTACCTCCTCTCCCACCCCTTCTTCTATTAACAATGCACACGCTGACATGTCCTCCCAGGCGCTCGACTCCGTGCTCCAGAGATCTGCGCAATACTGAACGTGCGGAGCATCTGATATACAGTGATAATCTTTCCAAGCAAGCCTTGCCAAAGGCACCTTAGATGCAACTCATTATCAAGCTTTAGCTGCCAGGAATGTGTGAGGCACTCACCTTTCAAAACTAACAGGCAACTGACATTTTTTACATTGCTTTCTCTTCTTCTTGAGAGCCTAGATAATGTCCCCTCTCTCTCTTTTTACCCTTTTGTTTTAATGGATGAGTTTAAGCACAGGATCTGCTTCTTTTTCACCATCTGGCAAACAAGTCAGATGATAGCCCAATGAGTTGGTTACAGAGAAAGACCCTAGCAACAAAAGGCAGTAATCCAAATTTCATCTAAATTTTTGTGGAAGAAAAAAAAAAAAATGCTATACAGACCCTGGTTTTTGACTTAACTTGGGGAGAAAAATGTCACAAATAAGGTTTTCTCTGGTAGTAGCACATCCCAAATGAAACAGCAGTTCGGATGGAGAAGTTTGATCTTGAATCTCTGGTTGATTATTCAGGTTTTATGGTTTGAATTCATTTAATGTGTCTTCTCTAAAAGACTTTCTACATAGCCCTTCCCACCTTCCGCCTAAGTGTTATGGAATGTAAAAGCCACAGCTGTCAAATAAGTATGATTTAACCGCTTCAGCTAGTACAGAAGATAGCAAATAAACACTCAGAGAAATGGAAAAGCCCTCAAGCATGACCCAAGCCACCTGCCTGCTCTGAGGGAGCATCCAGTACACACAGAAAATACCTGTCTGACCTGATCCTGAATTTTTTCAGTGAAGCATTCTCCAAACACTCCCCAAGTAGCCTTTTTCAGTGTTTCACCAGGCTAACAGGTAGAAAGGTTTTTTTTCCTACTGTCAGAACTAAATCAAAGTGTACTATTTTCTACTATATAAACATAAATTAAGCTAATTTCTCCCTCTCATAGGTGGAGAGAAAGATTGAGCATTGCATCTTGATATCCTCTGTATGTTGGACAGTTTATAACAGAAACGGCTAAGGACCTATTAGCTAACAAACCCCATTCTCTTTTCATGTTTCCTGTCAGGCCATGGTTTCTAAACATCTTACTATTCTGTTAGTTTTTCATCAGTTCCCATATTAGAACAAAACATTTTATTTTTGAATGATTTCAAAGCTTTACATTCACAGCATGTTATCATGCTGCGATTAGTCCTTGTAATAAAGCACTGGAAGATGTTTGCAGTAGCAAGAGTCTGGGTTCAGGCTTCAGAAGTCTCTCGTCAAAGGTCATCTGGCCCAAGGCATCTATATTAAGCAATGCTTCCACGCTTAATTGCCTCCAGCTCAAGTGCTGTTTCTCATGCTAATTTGTGGGTTCATAACAGAAGCATACCCACCATCATCAATAATAACTGCCACACCTGGTCCACAGTAGTTCTGCCATTTGTCCTTCCTTCAGTTTCTTCACTTGCGGGTGCAAATGTCCCAGAACAAATGTCCTTTTAAACACACCACTTTCCCTCCCCATCCCCACAGTGTACCTTGGTTGCTAGTGGTCAGCAGAACACAGAGCAATGCCCGTGAAGGATCCTTTCCAATACATTAGGGTAAAAAGAGAGCTGGGGGAAGAAAGGAGATATCTTCATCATTTAGCTGTTTAAAAATATCAGACAGCAGGTAGCTCCCAGGATAGTCAGGGGGTGCACACCACCATCATCTTCTCTCTATCACAACCCAGAAAAACACCACTCTCTGCAATAAGATTTGCCACCTTGCCCAGCTTGTGGTGACTCCAGCAAGGTTAAGGCACAGGGAAGAGAGTAAATGAAGAACATAAGAGATGCTTTAAAAGCACACATTTTACAAGGAGTTTTTAATTCAGCAGTCCTGCATAGGAGTCACTGAGATGCAACCAGCCTTCCAGCCCATTTCCTCCCTTCACTCCCACTGGTTTCTGCTCACTAAATAATACTTTACAGGGAAAATGGCTCACGCACATGGGATATGTCAGAGACTAATCAGAACCAAACCTGAGTCAGAAAAGCAACACAGCAAACTCTCCTGCACTGTTCTGTCAGACGGACACAGCGTAGGAACCAACATCAAGCTGAGACAGTCTTTCATTTCCTATGCTCAGAGGCTTCCCTTCTCTCACATTAAAAACTAAGACCACTGATTATACATCTGATGTGCCAGTACGCCAGAGAGGCATCAGCCAAATTATTTTGATATTGCATCCAGCGAATCTCTATACAGACTAGAAATAAGATGTCTGTATTTCAAGGCAGTCAAAGTGCCAACATCATGACCAGTCTGTCTGTCTGTCTATCCAGGTCCATCAGCCCTTTCTTGTTATTGATGACCCAAGCAAGTATCTGACAGGTCACAATCAGCCAGGCAGAGGAAGCTATCCTTTTCTAAGGTAGAGAAGACATGCAGAACATGTTTCTTTGATATTCTCCAGAGCATTATATCTTAATACTGCAAGTGTGAGATAGTTACTAATGCCCTCTCTCTCCCCCTCTCCCCACACCTCAGGGAGAAGTCCTGCAGAATTTAACAAGTAGGTAACTAATCACCTTCTATAGAAACAGAAGATTTCTGAAGAGGTTATCCCTACCATCACAACATAAATATGGATAACTCCACTGAAAACAATAAAGTTCCACTGGGATAAAAGCATTAATCGAGCCTTAAAGAATTTTATACAAAATTTGTTCCTTTGACAAGATCTTTGGAGCCATTCCACAGAAGAGATAAAATTCGCTGTTCAGTTAAAAGGATGGTTACAAAATAACCTTTCACAAAGGTTTCCCGGTGAATTTTTAAGAACTTTTCCATTAGTATGGATTGATAATATTGTCTCCGGAAAGTGGTTTGTTCATGCAATGGTACAGCATCTACACAATGCCTCTTCGTCTGAGCTATTACAGCACACAGAGGTAGTTAGAGAGGGAATCCATTTTATAGAGGATATGCACCATTTAAAAGGAATGAAGATAATAAATGCTGTAACTACCAGCGTTTCTTCCAAATGCAACAAGATACTCATTTAACTTAAAAATGGAAATTTAAAACCTATCTGCAACCATACAATTTGATTATTTTCCTAGTAGCTGACTGAGGAGGACAGACAAATGCTCATCCCGCTAAGACAGAGCCACCTTTGGAATTGAGGCTGTCGCTGCAGAAGCCAGGTAGGGGGATTTCTCAACTTCCAGGGCACAGTGGGTTTTGAGCCTTTGTTTAAAAACCCTGTGGGAGAAAGAAGATTCATTACTGACGATGGGTTTTGAGAGAAGAATCATTTAATCAGTAGTGGTTTTGACCTCAAATATGATTTTTCTATTGTACAGTTCAAATGAAATACACTATTTCTAGCAATGCAGTAGCTCCAACTGGTAAAACAAAGGATATTGTAGACTGAGAAGTATCTGAGGAAACAACTGTCTACCATAACGAATGAAATTAAAATTCCACTCCATTTAGTGTGCTCCCACAGGAGTAATGCACACAGCAAAGTTTCAACCAAATGGAAAATGCAATAGCAGCACTTAACTTCATTTTCATGTATCTGTTCTCAATTTTACAAGGGATATACTTTAAACATCTGTAATAATTATACTCAAATTGTTTTTAAATTAAATGTCATGGAACATAGTTGAGAAAAAACAGCCTTCAGCACAGGAATTACATATTGTTTTAAAACAATACATAACAATGATTAAGTTACTGCAGGTACATTTAAAGAAAGGATAGTGGGAGAAACTCAGTGGGGTAATTTTTTTGCCCCTTTCCTAAAAAAGTTGCACATGATTGTCCCTAGAATCCCAGTAAATATCCCCCCTCCCCCCCAAACCCAGCTTCCCCCAAAATCAAACCCTTTGAAGAAATGATGTACTATTGGTAAAGTTGACATGTCAGAAGACTTTCATTACTTTCCATTTGACACTCTGAGTACTGTGAAGTACGCACATAGCTCTAATTCACCTGCTTGAAATTATGTTACCAAAAATGGTTTATTTTTAACAGGGATAAATAAACTAAAGTATGTTTTTAAATACATAGAGAGAGAGAGAGTGCAAGTGTGTGTATAAATATATATATATGCAGGCCTGCTGGTGCAATATGAGCACCCTTTGGGGACAGGACCATCACAAACCCACCAATTTCTCCTCCTGCTCCTCCTCTATTGAGCAGACATTCTGGGTGCTGCCTTTCCCCTCTTGCCAGTAGTCCTTGAAGAGCCAGAGTGATGGGGAGAGATGTAGTGAAAGCTACAGCTGAGATTTCAGTCTATCCAGATGGATATGTCAAGTGAAATTAAGACCACTTAGATTTATCAAAATTTCAACCAAATTCCACTTTTTTTTTTTTTTTTTTTACATGACTTCTGCTAACTTGTGCTTAAATCTGACTATTTTTGCTTCTATGGTAGGCTCTGTGAAAGAGTCATACAGCTGTTCATATTTAAGCTGGCTCACATAACAGAGTACAGCACTCCAAAGATGTAATTAATGGTCATGTTGAATAGGATGACTCACCATCTCTTAATAATTCACAAGTGGTACAGTCATGAGCAAAACAGGCAAGTCACACAAAGCAGTTGTCATCAGGTCCTTCTCACTATGCCATGCAGGAATGCATTTTGTGTCTTACAAGCTATAGAAAATCTGTCTCCGAAAGTTTATAGATACTTTGGTGAATAAATGTTACTGACATTATATTGTGTACCCTTCTACCTCTAAAGTACATTTGCTACAAGTACACACATGGCACTCCTCGCTCTGGAACAGTTAACCTGGGCAGTCTAGCTGAGAATCAGGACATCCATAAGTAAATAGGTTTTAAGCCAAGAAAATTAAGCTTTTTTTTTTTTTTTTTTTTTTTTTTTTAAAAAGCATAACTAAAACTGAAGCACAATAAATAAGCTGATTTGTTACACATACACAAACATGATCATTGTAGTTCCACTCACTGATAAGAGGTTGCTGTCCCAAATCATCTTAGCAGCAAACCCCAAACTCCCCAGTTCCTAAGCATTGTGTGGACCTCCAAGTCTAACACTAGCAACCACTGCCCTAGTGAGAGGATTCTCCTCTGGCATTCTTAGCACCCTTCACTTTTCTCAGTAGTCGTCTTTTTCCATCTTACCTCACTTTGATCCTTTCCATATATTCTAACATGGCACTGTTTAACAGCCTTCATACAGGTCAAAAATCTAAGAAGATGATTTTTTTTTTCTGGTTTTTGTTGGGTTGGGGTTTTTTTGGGGTTGGGGGGGCATTGTTGTTGTTGGGGTTTTGTTTGTTTGGGGGGGAANACTATATTGCTTTCACTTTGACTTCACTTTTTTCCTTCATAGAAGCAAGTGAGCAGAGAATACACTTTAGCAGAGCAAGCTGAACTGCTCAAGCATTCTGTTCAATCATCCATATAAAAAAAGCAGTCAAAAATAACAGTTTCTTCACATCAAACAGCTCACTTTTTGTTTTTAAAAGTACTCAAGAGAAAAATCAGAATCAAAAAAATTCATGTCAGTTCAAAAGAAGTGCTGATGGACCTGAAACAAAGAATGTTCAATGCACTTAAAATGTTCATTTCTGAAATGTTTTTTCTGTTTCTCAGAACTGCCAACAAACTGAACAACAATCTGTTCTTTACAATCTACTGTGCTCTTAAATTCTGCTACACCAGCACATTAAATTTCAAGTGTCTTGTATCAATCAAAAGCAGCTTCTCAAGGAGTTATATTCCTTGATGATAATCCTACCTATACTGAAGAAGTGGCTAAAGTCCTTTTTATACCTTTTATATTTGATAAAAAGATTACACAAAATTTTGTTTCACTTTGCCTCTGTAGCTGAATTTATTTAAAATAGGGCTGACTCCAGCTTATTGTTTTTATATAAAATGACATTAGGAAGAATAATGTATTTAATCAGGACAAAATACTGAATATTTACTAAAAAAACCTATCTAGTCTTCCTGCAATGGGACAATTCTTTTGTTTATTCCTCCCCCACCACCACCATGTTTCAATGAGTGGGCTTTTCTGGATATGCCCTAGTCACAGCTGAGTGCAGCTAAGCCTAAAAGACCTTTCTCTTTCTACTCTCAATAATAAACTACAATAAAAATCTTCCTAGAAACTGTTTAAAAAGCATAAGCCTACAGCATAAGACATTTTTTCCAGGAACTTGCCATAGATACCCTTTCCTTCGTCTGTCATGACTCATGCACTTTTTAGGTTTTACAAAAACTTTTGACCCTTGAGGATAAATGCCATCCTCAGCATACAGGGGTGGGCTCAGTATTGTTGTTGGTTTTTGCAGACCATTGAAAACTCTTGAATCAAAATACCATTTTCTAATTAAGTGATTTTTTGGGGTTGCTTATAATACTGCAGAGCTCTGTGCTCCCTAGGAAGAGAGAAACTAATTCTATTCTTTTTTTCCTGAAAATTTCAGAGCTTTGTTGAAGGCCTAATTTTGCCCTCAGCTAGTAACATCACTAACACTTTTCCAATTTCAAAGTAGACTTAAGTAAAATCAAAGCGTGGCCTCATGAAAAAGAGAATTTTTTTGGTTTTTGTTGTTGTTACAGGTAGCGCTTGGCACAAATTCCAACAGGTAAAAAGAACAGGTATTATGAACCCAATGCATTTCATATACTGGCAAAACCACTCATACTGCAACAGACAATGGTCAAGGATATGGTGACAGAGAACAGGGAAGAATAGTTGTTGCCTCCACCTGGGGGCAGGACAATTGGAGCTGGCTTCCAGCTTTGCCTCTCTGCTGTGCAGACCAGCCAGAAAAGAAGTTCCCATGCCAACCTGGGTGAACACATGAGGAGACCCTGAGAAAGGGCAAAATATTGAAACGTGAACAAAAAGACAGTCTTAGGTTTCCGTTACAGAGATATTTGTTGTGATTATTTTAATACTTAAGCAGGACTTTTTTTGTAAAACAGTATCTTTCTTGTGCTTGGTTGCCACCTTCAGAGAGTAGCGCATGCTAATTTCCAAACATGGGCACATCAGCCTGCAGAGCACAATCTTTCTCTTATTAGGGACAGTAAACCTGATAGGTACAAGTTCACACCTGTCACACACAAACTCCTTTTCCCTAACTACAATCAAGACTCACCAAAATTCACATAGACAATGACAGCCCTGTATAAGCAAGCCAGTTATTTACCCCTGCCAACGGGGACGTTCATTGCCTGGGTACTGCTTTGCGCACAGGAGGAGTTCCCTCGAGGTGACCTTTCCACAGGCAGCGCCCATGGGAACGGATCTCCAGCCGCTAGCAGTGTCACACCACTGGCACAATTGCAAACATTGGGAGGGAAGATGAGGATCGACATTTCCATTTATCCACTAGAGACAACAGGTGCACACGTACTCATCAGCTGATGAGCAGAACTGCTAAGCCAAACCTAGGACCCCATTCCCCATGCCCTTGCTAACCATATACCAACTGGTGTTCACAGGTCGTGCACTCCCTGCAGCCTGCTAAAGCAAAGCTGGCCAGTGTAGCTTGGAACAAGGGAAAGGAGGAAGAGTTCCTGCCATCATCCCTGTATCTTGGCATCTACCAGTTCATAAAGCAAGGAAGTGATGCTGAGGCAGACCCAGGTATGTAGGTATAGATTCACAGGGACTCTCATAACGTCATTTTTTTTGTTTGGGGTTTTGTTTTGGGGTTGGTTTGTTTTTTGTTTTGGTTTATTTTTTTATTTCCTCTGGGTGTAACAGATGACAGTTACGCCCAAAGGGATTTTACTTCCACTGATACTCTCAGTGGAAGGTACGTTTATGTCAAGGCATCACTACGTATTCCTAAAAATAACAATCTGGCCAATTATGGTCTAGAGCTTTACAAATCCTGCATGCATCTAATTTGTCATTAACCATTAATTTCACCACCAGCAGCATGATAAAGCTCTGAAGATTCATACTGGGAATAGATAAGAAACTACATCACTGCAACAGGAGGAAACCCCCAGACTCCCCTGCTTGGAGCAGCCCTTAGAATAGGGCTTCAGGTTCCTCATTTTGCCACCACGTAGCAACACAGAGGACTACTACCTTGGTAAAACCAATGGAAAAAAAGCATGGAATTTCATCTCACCAGAGAAACAGAGCTGTTGTCTTTCTCAGGGCTCATTTTACACTTTCATAAGAGTCTGAAAACTTCAGTCTCTAAAACAGGAACAAATCTGCAATAAACTCTACACTGTATCTACATTACCTCTTTTCAGGCCACCTTGTTGTTAAGTTAGAGTGCTCAGAGATATTTTGTCTGTCTTTTCATTGGAGTAAGACCAGGAAAGTTTCCCTGATGTTTCAAGGGATATCTTAGTCTCAGGTTAAGTTAGCAGACTATTGCAAACAAAGCAAAGGCTGCGTTGTGCAATGGCACATTCAGAATGGAGCTATAGAAAAATTAAGTGTCCTTACAAAGTTACTACTTTTTGATTTTAAAAAGCTTGACCAAGTATTTTTGATTGCTGTCGATAGGCAGAAAGAGCTGAATTCTTCATCTGAATATCACTGGGATTTTGGTATTTAAATCCAGATCAATCCCAGAACCCCGGATTATTGGAAGGTTTGATTTAATTCTGCATTATGCTCCTGATATCTACAAGGCTCTGTCAAGTCCAGACTTACTTTGCACAAGGGGAAAGTTATGCTTGTACAGTACAAAGGAAATGTCAGTTCCTGTCATTTTTCCACCCCTTTACGCCAGCCCTACAGATTTTTTTTTCTTCTATGGACTTAAATCAGCTACTAATCAGAGCCAATTTCCTGTGGAAGATTATGTTAGAAAGACGTCAATTCATGCAAAGCCTAAAATCGCAATCCAAAATGATCACTAGCAATTAAACAGGTTGCAGAAGAGTGCTGGATGTGTGCATCACAAGCATATATAGCATCTGACTCTGTAAGATAAATATGTGCACCAGCTATAACAACAGGACAGGAATTACCACATTTAAATACTTAATAAAATACTAGTCTAATCCATGTCCCAACATCCTACACATAGGAAGTCTTTCCTCATTTCTATGGTGATGAGCTTATACCATGAAACTGGAAATCTAATTATGCTTGCTTGTAATTGTGACCACAGAATATAATTGTAGCTACCGCCAGCCAAAATAATTGGACAACTGTTCTAAAAAAAAAAAAAAAAAAAAAAAAAAACCCCAAACAAAAAAAACCAACAAGAACTTGACTGGACATAGTCTAATAGGAAGGAATTCAGCAATTTAGCCATTAGCTTAAACAGAGAGGAAGAAGGGAAGGAGAGGGAGAGTTTGCTTGGAATATCAGGGAAAATTTCAGAAACATGCATTGAAAAGGGAGTGAAAAGATAGAATTTAATTTGTTAAATTAACATCAGCATTGGTACTGTTATTTAGAAATTACTTCAGATGGAAAGCAAAATTATAAGGAAGCCTTTCTCAGTTGCATTATTGTGTCTGGAGGAATAAATCTTGGGAGAACACGAATTTGGCTGGGGACAGTGTGAGACAGTCTAGTGACAACAAAAAAAACCAGAGGAGACATATGGGGGAAAAGAGGAAAAAACAAAACAAAACAAAACAAAAAACCCGACAAAATCAAAGAGAAACAAGAGGAGAAGGCTACTACCCTTCTTCCTTTTAGTCAGCTCCAAAATACTGTCAGGTCTCCACCTCCAAAAATGTGTTAGACAATTTCCTAGCAAAGCACAAGATTCTGCTGTACAAGCAGCAGGAACAAGGCAACAGCAAGAGAGACAGTAAGGGCAGTAACAGAAGCAGGACAAGAGCCCCCAAGGCAGCAGTAGTGGTTTTAGCACCTGCCGTATCTTCTTTCCTCACCAGCCACAAAGCAATAGGAAAAAGAAAAAAAAAAAAAACAACCCACATATTTTTTCTTCTTGGCAGATGAATCCTTTAATTCACCACCTGCTGCCCAGTTCTAATAGTGGCATGCAACATCCATGAATGCATTGCAGTAGACCAGCAAGGAGCCCATGGAGTGTCTGGCACCAAGAGCTTCTGCTTAGCAAAAGGAAGCAATAAACCCCACAGCGGTCCCCCACGCTTTTGAATCAGCTGCTGGCAATCTTTTACACGCCATTTCTGACTCAATTAAAACAGCAGATTGTGGCATTGCTGGTGATCCAGGCACAGCGACAGCACTTTTTCGGGAGGCTGGGGAGGGGAAAGTATAGACGTGCTCGTGGGAGATCAAGGCCTGACCTGTTCCCTGTTTTGGTCTTCTACTGCTTGGTATATAGGAAGAACCAGGCCAGAATTTGGCTGGTGCGGACTGGGAAACAACAGCAGCAAGTCAGAGGGTTAGGAGGGGAAAGAGGACTTGTCTCTTACCTGTCTCCTCAATCCAGGGGACTTTTACACCTAAATTTTAAACGTCTACCCTGGCAGAGTTACTCTAAGCATCAATGTAACGCGTGGCTGAGAGCAGCTCTTGAGCTGGAAACATCCACAGAAAAGTGGAGGCGACCAGACCCACAGGGCAGATGCGAAGCAATCTCTGGCTGATGCTGTCACTGCCAGCAAAAGGGCCCACGGGAGCAGGGTGGAAGGAACCAAAACAGATGTATTGCATTGTGTCATGTTTTCTGAAGGCAGACACCTAAAAGCCAAACCACAGAAATAAGAAAAGAATAGCACAAGAATCAAGCCTGAATACACCATAACACCAAATGCATTCATTGTTTTTGAAAAACTGCATGAAAATTAAAAACAACAGCAGAACCATTGAACCTTGACTCATTAACTTTGAAATATTTACATATATCACTTCCATATCAAAATGCTCTTCTTAAGGAAAATAGGAAATGCAAAATATCTGTAAAAGATCTTTATCACTTGAATGTCAAGTCTGCTTTGATGATTTCCAACATGATTAATTTATCAACACAATTATACATAAGCAAATTATATGAAAGTAAGGAGAATTAGTAATATTTTTTACGTGTGCACACTTGCACTGAATCTGCCTTTAGTCTATAAAAATATAACATGCATCTTTTCCAGATGAGTTATGAACTGGGTTTATAGTTGAGATTGCCCCAAAAGTGCAGTTCATAATACATTGGGGGGAAAAAAAAATGAATCATTTCTACATTTAAGCAGCAGCTATCTTCTTTCTATGAATGGTGTACAATAATACAGCGAGCAGTCAGTAGAATAATGCCCTTACCCACTTTTATTTGGTGAATGGTCTGATAAAAGGTAAGCACAATTTTCCAGCAAACTTAGCTAGCTAACAAACTCAGATTTTGGGGGACACAACAGCCCATGTGTGTTCTCAGTGACAGCTTTCTTTTCAGGATACAGTCACTGTACAGGATAGTTCACCAGTACAATGGTTGTATTTCATCTAGCCGGTCCCATGCGCTGAACGGGACAGGAGGCCTCAGAATACACAGTATGTGACTACATAATTTTATCACTGCGTACGCACAAGGGGGAAAAGTTTTGAAATTTAGGCTAACCTACTTTAAATACCATAACACTTGGAAAATTGGTTTCATAACCTGAATAACTTTCCTTTGCTATACTACCCTGCATATGCTTTCCCACTGTTCTTCGCTTCTTTAAAAATGTTACCCTCTGCAGATGCCACAAGATATGTTGAAAGGGCATTACCCATCCTCTCCCCTCTTCCCCTTAAGTAAATTGTTTAATTAAAACTGACCTGGGAGGAAGAGGGAAAAGAGCTATTTTTCTGGCTTTTCAGTGAGTTAAATTAGCTCAGCAAAGGATCCAGGGAGCACCAGGGCTGCTGCAGAAAGGATGAGGATAAATCCGGAAAAAGTTAGACCTCGTCTTTTCAGCACCAGCAAGCTGCTCTGTGCTTTCAGCCTTAAGCAGAACTATAATCTAATAAGGTTAAAAAAAAAAAAAAAAAAACAAAAAACCACAAACCACTACACTCTAATCATTAGTCATCAACAGGGTTGGTGCACTGCAGTGCTGCACAACAACACGTGATACAAGATTTATCCTCATTAACTAGCAGCAAGAGCAGATTGTTATTTCTTCTGAGGAGGCAGGGAAGTAGCAGCAGGTGTGGGAGAATAGGTTTCTAGGTGAAAGAGAGGGAAAAGCCTAGTGAGACTCTCTTCAGTGACGATCGTGATCTGGCACGAGCATTGACTCCTACTTCAGTACCTGCTCGGAGCTAAACAGTGCATCACAGACACTGCTGAAAATGTAACTGCTAGAAGGGAAGCAATGAGTGCATGTCTCACTCATATCTGAGCAAAATTTTGTGGGACAAGGGAAAGAACTTCTCTAGCTAAAAACAACGCTATAAGAGCTGTGGCAAACACGGGTTGTATTAAAACTTTGAGAAGGTAAAAAAAAACTTTCTGATGAGAGAGGTTAGAAACATAACTACAAGAACAGCAAATAGCTTTTCCTATAACAGATAAGAATTTGGGCTTGTCTCCTCCCCTCAAATGGAACTTATGCAAGTTAACAGGTAATGCAACAGATCTCCTCCAACTTTGCTCAGAAATTTATTCAGTTGCAAAGAGTGTTCTACGAGAGTGATTTTATATGTATTCCAGTAGTTTATAAAGATAAATATAGATGACCTGAATTGCTTTTCACATTTCTGTTTTCATTCCATATGGAAGCAAAAGAATAATATCTGTACGACATGCGAAAAGGGCAAAGACTCACATATTTTCATTTTATTACAGCAACACCAGCATCAGGTTTTTTAAGTTCCATTTAAGACTGGATTTGAGGAAGTGCTCCCAAAGCTGTTTGCACCATGCTGGACTGAAGGACAGCTTCACAGGTTTATGAAGAATGCAGGACCGTGGGAAGCTGCTTCTTGCCAAGTTGAAGCTTACCCAGAGAGCATGTCATGCTCCTGCCTCATCATCTGCACCAACTACAAACTGCACTGAAGGATTAGCAACTCTGAAACTTTTTTCTCTGGATCTGTCAGTGACCATATTTGACAGTCAGAAGAAATGTTACAAGGTTGTAGCAGGAGTCAGCTGAAAGTCTTGTTATCCTCTGCAGCTGGTACCCGAGTGATAACCCAGTAATATTCAGACACGCTCCCCAGCTCTGGAATAATTACCACAGTAGGACTAACACAAAACTAGGGTTATAGCTACCTGCAGAGCCCAGAAAAACATCCAAATTCTGGGTGAACATCCCAACTCTTTGCTGAGATGAGACCTAAAACCTCAGCATTCCTCCCCTTATCCCCTTCCCCCCCCACCCCCGCTTTATTTTTGAAGCTAAGAAAAACCTCTGTTCCTAGGCGAAGACAGAGACATGGCGCATGCCATGACACCAGTCTCACTTATGAAAGGTGGACTCCAAGGCATCTCCCTGCTGCATAGTCTAGACATAATCAAGGAAACAGCTTGGTTAGAGTAACTGAGCAGTAAAAAACTTCATGAGAGTTGAAGGTCTCTGAAAGCATACAGGACAACAGAAACAGATTGAGCGCAGTGGTGTACCCTTAAGCAAGAAGAAAAACAAAACCAAGATAACTTCATTTCTGACAGTAGCTGGTACATAAAAGCTTGCTCTGTCTTGTTTTTCTTAATAGCTTTAAGTCAGGCAAGAGGCAAAACTATGCAACAGAATTACAGGAATTTGAGTACTGCATGCTACCAGAAAACAAATCATTTTGGAGGCTACACAAGGAAGATAAGAACAAAACAGACACAAACTGTTATAGAGCTTAGGAGCCTATCTCACAAATGCAAAAGGGAGTGAGGAAAAGGGCTAAGCATGCTCGGAGGGGAACCCCATCATGGCAGACCCGGCAGGCAGATCCAAGCTCCAACTTCAGTACTTGGCCACACAACTGGAATTTAGGTAGCAGAAGCCACAGAGTCCCTGCTGAAGCTGAAGGAGGACTCAGAACTGGCATCCATCCAAACCTGGGCATGCAGAGGCAAGTCAAACGAGCTTGCACCATATCCGGTACAAGAAAGAGAAAGGAGGATGAAGCCTTCACTAGCTTCATCAGCACACGCCTGGCATGCTCAGAGAACATGCCAGACTAAAGAAACTCTACGCTGGTACAATGAAGGTGGTTTGTGGCAAAAATCTTAAAATAAAACAGAAGGTTTGTTAAGTTTTCAGTTCATCACAAATGCATGGACAAGTGCCACCAGCAGTAACATTGACACTGAAAGGGAATGCATGGGTGGGCAACAAAAGCTGGGGATCGAGTGTGATGCACATAAAAGAAGCTCTTGCATAAGACAGTTAATGTAGTCTCTGCAGATGCATATCATTGTATGCAAGTTCGTATGAAACCGAGTCTCCATGCCCAAATACACCCAAACAATATACAGCCTCTCTCTAATATTAAAGGGTGAGATAAACGGGCTGCGTAAGAAAGAGGCATACAAGGCAACAAGAAAGAACAGAAGGGACAATTGCAGAATAGAAGCAGCAAAATATAAGGAAAAGTGGAATTACAAAAAAAAGTAACAAGAAGTTCAGTGAGGCATGAGAACAAAACTAGTTATCTCAGCTTTAGGCAGCAATTCAAGCAGCTGGTTTTTCAGCCTTGGCCTCTGGAGGAGTTGGGTCCCCAGTGCAATAGCACATGGATTTGGACCATTTAAAAAAAAAAAAAAAAAGGTAAATAATGAACAATTGAAACTTTTGCTCCCACCCTCACCATGCATTTCTACTGACCTGATAACATTTAATCATGAAAGCTTGGGTGTCATAGCCTGCCTGTTGGATTCTAGCCATAGCACATGAGGGAAACAGCTTTTTGGAATAAAGGTGGAAGGCGGCCGTGAGTGCACAGATCCATCCCAAGCAGCAACACCTGAAGAATGAGCACGCTACTTACGAACAAAGGAAAGGCTGTTCTTCCTGTGCCATGGTAGCCCTTACAATCTTTCCACCTCCTAAAGAAAAGAGTTACATAGCATACAGAGGAATTCCTGTTAGAGGAACAGATGCTTTAAAAAATGATGCATGTTCTGGGTGTCCTTATTAAACAGAAATGTCTTAAATTATTTTCAAATAGAGATCCAATAAAAGACTATATGCCCTGGTAGAATAACATTTTCTGAGTATAACAGTGTGCTTTAAACAGTTTTCTGCAGTACTTCAAACAGTAGAAAGCTATGTTTTGAATTGCTCAAGGAAACAGTCCTCAATGAAATCCACGAACAGGCTGCACTACTTTAACAGTTTCATAAACACTGATGTCCTCTGCAGGATGGTGAGCCAAAGGAGCCTCCTCCTGAATGCCTGAGGCCTTCTTGCCACCTCTCCTCCTCTCTGTGCATTCAACAGAAAAAAAGGAAAAGAACAGCAAAGGCAGAGTTAAAAGAGCTCCCTTGAAACTGAATTCTGCCTATTTTCTCAGCGTGTGCATACACATCAAGAACAAAGAGACCTCCAGCAGAGTACCAGCTAACTGCGCTGCCACAGAGCAATTCCTAGCTCAGACCTGCCATGGATTTTGGTCAATACTGAGCTCCTACTGTCAAAGTAGCAATAACAGTCATCATCTCCTATCACGCCTCTCTAGGCATTTGGCAAATGTTTGCTAGATAGATGGGTTTTTTCAAGCTCTTTTGTGAGTCAACTTGGGTGCTATATACCAGACCATGGAACATAATTTCATTTGGAAAGGTTATCTGCTCTCTAATTTCTATTCTGAAAGCAGATCATGTTTCCGTCTACCTTCAACCAGACATTTCACTGGGTTGGGTCCCCCCCCCTTTTTTTTTTTTTAATAATTCATAATCATTCATTTTTCCTTTGGTACATCTGAATATATATTAGGCATATTGTGCAAGAAACACTGCTTATTATGATGAGGAATAGGTATCTGTGGATGCCATACTAGAGGTAGAAACCCATTCAGTCATGATTCACCTGTTCTCTTCTCCAAAGTTTCTAAGGTTAAGAAATTTTTTTAAAGCAAACAGAATTATTGCAATTTCTACTGTACAATTCTTATATGTACTCATGTAAAAATTGTTACCATTTATGCAGAGGTATAATTGTCGCTGCCCTCTTATGGGCATAGAAGTCAAAGCTATTACTCTAAACAGATTAATGTGAATTCTATACTCTATAGTATTTCAATAGCTCAGTCACCAGTTTTAGTTAACACCAGACAGAGGTCAATTATGTATGTGTATAATGTGTTCTTTGCCCGTTAAATATTTGCAGTCTAGAAACAGTATGCACCAAGTAAAGCTAGGACAGTCAAGAAAACTGTAGAACCTATTAATGAGTTGGTATTAAAAAGAGAGATAACATTATCCAGAAGTGAATGACATTCACTGATTAAAAGACTGAAGTTAATTTGCCCTAGCCCAGATCTCATTTTACTTTTCTGGGAACTCCATACTTCTTTCTACAGAAGGGAAAAAAAAAAAGAAAGAAGAAGGAAAAAAAAAAAAAGAGCAGCACCAGATGCATATGATATGTATATTGGATTTGAATATATGTATATATATGGTAAGATTTCCTAAAAATGGCTGGCAATGATACAGTGACTCCTGTCGTTTTCTATCTTTTCAGCAAGCCGTGAACACCAATGATACACAATGACAGATACGTAATCACCTGTTAAGTGCCATCAGTCATAATGTATTCCTAGTCGATTTGTCCATGTTTGCAGGTCTTACTCCCTAAGAAAAGGTTAAAATGGCTGATTGTTTGCAGCCGCCCTAAGAGCAGATGCCTTCCAGTAATAGTCCATTTTAATCTTGTCAAGCATTGTATTCAGCACCCGTATGAATCCAATAAAGTGTTATACACACTTGGTTCATGCTTCAGTGTTGTCAGCATAGAGATAACACCCTGCCTCTCCCCTCCAACTCAGCAGGATCAGTTGAGCAATTCAATCACCACTGAACTGAGTTTTGCGTTAGTGAATTCCCAATAGCAAGCAGAGGGCCAAGCTACTATGTCTACAGTCATTCAAGTTAACACCAAAGAATATTTGTGAGATTAGTGAGTGGAACAAGGCAGTCACCAGGCTGCACCTTCCCCCAGCCAGCAGCACATACCCCATGCATCCAGCTACACCCCTCACAACCTGGGCACTGATGAAGTGCTGGTGGCTCATGAGCAAACCAAAGATTATCTTCTCAGTTCAGATACTCATGATGAGCATTTTTTTTTTGGAAAGTATTCAAGCATATGAATAATGTTTAAGTGCTTTTTTAACCCAGGGCCCTGTTTCAAGAGTTACTCAGTGAATAATTGCCAAGGGGAGTGTTGAGCCCAGGATATGTGAGTTTTTGCCCTTCACAGAACGTTTTGAGTTGGAAGAGTTTAAAAGAGCTTCTGGAGAGAAAACAGTGCCAAAAGAACAAACCACAAATAGAAACAGAAGGATCTGATAACAACACAAGCTAGCTAATATTATGCAGAATGTTAACTGCTTTTTAGATTAACCTTCAATTTTATTCCAACACTTGGAGTACAGCTCTGTTGAAAAGGGTCTATAGTGGATTCAGTTTCTTATGTCATATCAGGTACCCAGTAATTCCAGGCTAGCACCAGATGTGCAAGCCAAAGTTCAGGCACTTGAAGTTTTCAAGTTTTAGCTAATAACATCACAAAATTCTCTGCAGTCAAACTCACTAGCTATCCTAAAGCCGTTTAGAAACTGATTTTTCATTGCTACCATTAATGTAATTATTCCATTTTTTACGTTAGCCTAATACTATCGCTTAATCAGCCAGAGAAAAATGGCTGCAGCAAGAGAACATATCTTTGTAAGAAATCACACTTATAAAAGACAGAACATTAGGGAAACCTTAGTAATGCTTTTTTGTCCAGCAGTTAAATGATTAGCTGTTAGACACTGGATGTAGAAATTAAGTAAAATACTATGCCACTCTAGACCATTTACTAAGTCTCCATTAGAAGATGATATTAGCCAACAGGATTTTATCTTCTCAGGATTATTTCTTTTTTTGGTTGATGAAGGGAAGAAAAAGAAATCTCAGAAGACTCTTCCATTTTAGAGTAGAAAAAGTTGCCAAACTGAAAGAGTCAGAAGAAGTCACACTACATGCAAGGGAAGAGGAAAAAATCCTGATGGTCTCCCTTCAAAGATGTAGATACGGTCTCTGATAGCTCACCCCGAGCTCAGCAGAGAGCAGGCTGCCTTGCAACCATCCTTGTTTGGTCCAGTGAGCAAGTACCAAGCAAGTGAAGAAACCTTGCCAGACCCACCTGCCAAAGCCTTGTGTCACACAACACTAGGTGCCAGTGAGGCTCCCCCAGTCCACACGGACAGAAGCATCAGGCATGGATTGGACAGATGTGATATAGACCTAGAGAAAAAACCTTCCCTAGATGACCAGGGAGACCACTTTTAAATCACTTTGTTTGTAAAACAACAAATGTGTTGTTTACAAGAAGTCCAAGATTTGTTTTTCCACTTCCATATTATACATAAGCAGCTTCACACAAGCATAAAAGAATAGGATGCAAGGATCAAAAACATTCACAGTCTCAGCACTGCAATTCAGTAAGAGTAATGAGACCACATAGAGAGGAAAAGATTGAGAAAAAGGCAAACCAGGGATATCTTTTACTGGCCATCAGTCCAATAGCTAAATAGATTAAAGGCTTCTGGATGACATTATGAGATGGAAACCATAATGTATCACTGGACAAGTTAGCTAGACATTTAGCGTAGGCGTGACTTTATTAAGAATCAAAACACTGAAAGCTCAGGTCAGACTGAGCATTAGCAACTCATAAGAACTCAGCCTACAATCAGAAGAACCTTCCAAGAAAGGAGAAAGTAATGCAGACTGTAGGAAGGCTTTAAAAGAATTCATACGACAGAACAGTACATAGATTGATTTATGTAAGCAAACATTAGGGAATTAAGAAATCCAGTGATGAAAAGTAGATGGCAGCAAGTATTTAATTAATGAATGTGGGAAAATGCTGTGTACTGCTAGAAAAAGTGACATTAAAGTCACTTAATTGAGGCTTAAAGTCCTCACTTATAATGAAGGCAGCTTAGAAGGATCTTTCTAGGAAGAGCTCACTACAGACCCAGAGACTGTGTGCACAGATGTCCTGACATGGGTTCAAGAGCTAAAAGCTATCAGTGAACCTGCCAGCACTGGAAATTATGAGTGTAGGTTGCACACACACACATATAATTGTTTTTAAAACCGTGAGGAGAAAATCCTGGTGCTCGAGCCAACAGGAAGGACTCACCAGTCCCTAGCACTGCCGAGTGCGCAGTCTTTGTAGCTCAAGTAGGTACAGTGAAAGCTGAAAGGCAGGGAAAATTCAGGGAGACAAAGCCAACATGCATCTATGGAGCACAGTGACAAGTGCAGCACAGAGCACAGTTCCCTAGGGCACCTTGGTGGCACTTCTCTTCAGAGGCAGCAGTAGCATTCATACAAGATGCCAGACCTCCCACTTTGAGCTGAAAGCAAGGAAGAAACAGTTCTACTTGAGGTAAGTACCCTACAAGTTCATCCTGTCTGCTAAAACTACAGGGAAGAAGGAAAACACAAAAACAAGTTTCAAATCTGAACCATATGCAATGAGTTGGGATCAAGTTGTGAAGAATATCAATATGCAAACAGTTTTGTTGTTTTTCAGGAACACCTGCTTTTATACCAGACTCCTCATCACTATTCAAGATCTCAAGCTTGCCAGCTGCCAGTAGGAGCTGATGCCCTTCTGCTTCCTTGGGCAGGAAAGAAGAGGTTTCCCTAGCCTGCCCCATCACTAAGCATCTCTCTCACTTCTCCAGGTGTGGAAAGCATGTCCTCTAACTCACCTAGGCATGCTTCTCGGACACTCAGCTTTCCAGCCAATAAATCATTTCCTGAAAATGCTCCCTCCTTTCCTCTCCAGCAAATAAATCCTACTTGTTTCAAGCAGCTCTACACAGCAATAATACAATAATGTCTCCATAACTGTAATAATACAAGTTTACAGGTCACCCACCAACCCTCTCTCCCCTTTGGCTTCAATACAAGCTTTTCTAGTCTTTCCCTGGCCAGAGAAAGCTACATACAAACCAGATAGCCACCTTGCAGATATGCTTGGTACATGTTGACTGGTAACATCTGTCGGTTTGCATGGCTCCCTTTGAACCCAGGGGAGCTGTTCACCTTCTGACTCAATTGTCACGTTCACAACTCCACTTTCTTGAGCAAGTCTGGTATTTGAAGAGTATGGGAGTAATTAACTACTCTCCTCTCCTTGGTAGTGACTTAATGCAAGCCCAGATAATTGGTAGGTCTCTCTAACTGCATTTGGTGCTCAATTCCCAAATGAAAGTTTAAGAGTGAGCTATAAAGTCAATACGCTATTGTCCAGAAAGTTGCAAAACATTCAAGAGGCAACCAAGGCATGTTTTGTAGTTCACTTGTATCACCATCCCTGACTTTATATTGTTTAGAGAACAATTACTCATGGTCATTTATATGAGTAATATTGGAAAACGTTCACCTCAGTATTTCACCATTACATTCATCTAGCCACTGGAGTGCCTTCTGCAAATTATTTTGTCTACAGCACAGATGTGAATCCTTTCCCATCTATAGGTATCTGCAAAGGCCATGGTGTCTGTACTGACAGAGTTGTGCACTCACTCAGCACTTCTGATGTCATTGCTCATAGTTCAGTGCTATGACTCTAAACCTAAAGTTGATCTAAAAGGACAGGAAGCATTTCAGCACCCTACCATCGTGCACCCTGCCACAGGCTGCTCTCTGGACCTACACAAGTCTCTATCATGATTGCAGGCCACTATATGCATCCTCTAAAGCCACACCGGGACAAATCTTCTTCATCTTCTGTGAACTAACTTGATACAAATTATTAATGGTATCCATGATCACAGACAGAAAATTGTGTAACAGGTAAAGGTACCAATGTACAACACAAGGTATTTTTCTCTCTGAACAATACTAGCTACTCAAATTGTCCTTTCTACAGGGAAATGTGTTTTTTTCAGGGAATCTTGTCCAATCTCTACTCAAATGCATACTGACACAATGGAGCACAGCTTTACAGGTTTTAGAAGAGTTCACAGAACAGAGGGATCAAGGTAAAAGCAAAGAGGAGGATGAGTGCCAGCAGCTGAACCAGAGGAGAGGATCCCCTTTTCACCCTTTCACCCAGGCCCCATGCCGGCCATATTATGCTACTGAATGACTCTAAAGAAAGTTATTCAATAACAGACTCCTGTCTGTTACTTTGAGAGGCTTATAACTCACTGACTTTAGCAAGGTGTTTAAGTAAGAAAATTTGTATCTTGGGGGAAGAGGAGGAGAGGAGAAGAAAGGAAAAACAAACAAACAAAAATATTAAAAGAAATCCAGTAAATGTAAACAAACATGCCAGAAATCCTGTCTGTAAACTAGAGCAAGCTCACTACATTGTACGTAACCCAAACTGAGTCTACACTTTTGCAATTAAGACAAGATTTACAGATTTGGGGGAAGAATATATAAACATGTAGCTTTTTTTTTTTTTTTGAAGTAAACTAGTTTTACCACGAACAAAGCCAGTCCTGCATTATTAAAACAAGCAGTTCCTTGACCCTTACAACTGTTAACCCAATTCTAATGCTTCCCCCTTTACTTCAAGCTGCACAAAACAAAAAGAACCACTGGCAGAAATCAAAATGCTCCTCAGTCACATCAAACCTTACCCTGAAATCTTAAAGACACTTGATAAAGCACCTTTGGCTCCTCTAGCAATGAGTGCCTGGAAGGAGATCATAGAATCATAGAATGTCCTCAGTTGGAAGGGACCCACAAGGGTCATGGAGTCCAACTCCTCACCCTGTATAGGACAACTTCAAAATTCACACCATATATCTGAGGGCGTTGTCCAAATGCTTCTTGAATACTGTCAGGCTTGGCTCCATGACTACCTCCCTGGGGAGCCTGTTCCAGTGCTCCACCACCCTCTGGGTGAAGAGCCTTTTCCTAATATCCAACCTAAACCTCCCCTGGCATATCTTCCTGCCATTCCCTCAGGTCCTATCACTGGTCACCAGAGAGAAGAGATCGGCACCTGACCCTCCTTTACCCCTTGTGAGGAAGCTGTAAACCGCGATGAGGTATCCCCTCAGTACCCTCTTCTCCAGGCGGAACAGACCAAGTGACTTCAGCCGCTCCTCATATGGCTTCCCCTCTAAACCCTTCACCATCTTCGTGCCTCTCCTCTGGACACTCTCTAGTAGCTTCGTATCCTTTTTACACTGCGGCAACCAAAACTGCACACAGTGCTCAAGATGAGGCCGCACCAGTGCAGAGTAGAGCGGGACAATCACCTCCCTCGACTGGCTAGCAATGCAGTGCTTGATGCACCCCAGGACATGGTTTGCCCTCTTGGCTGCCAGGGCACACTGCTGGCTCATGTTCAGCTTGCCATCGACCAGAACCCCCAGATCCTTCTCTGCGGGGCTGCTCTTCAGCCAGTCTGTACGTACATCCAGGGTTGCCATGTCCCAGGTGCAAAATCCAGCACTTGCCCTTGTTAAACTTCATATGGTTGGTCATTGCCCAGCTCTCTAAGTTGTCCAGATCTCTCTGCAGGGCCTCTCTGCCCTCAAGAGTGTCCACAGCTACTCCCAGTTTTGTGTCATCTGCAAGCTTTGATAGTAATCCTTCAAGTCCCGCATCCAAGTCATTTATGAAGATATTAAAGAGCACTGGCCCCAAGATGGATCCCTGTGGAACCCCGCTAGCGACCGGTCACCAGCCTGATGTAACCCCGTTCACGACAACCCTTTGAGCCCAACCCATCAGCCAATTGCTCACCCATTGCATTATGTGTTCATCCAGCTGTATGCTGGACATTTTGTCCAGCACAATACTGTGAGAGACAGTATCGAAAGCTTTGCTGAAATCCAAAAAGATTACATCAACTGGCTTCCCTTGGTCAGCTAGGTGGGTAACCTTGTCCTAGAAAGAAATTAAGTTCGTTAGGCAGGACTTTCCCCTCGTGAACCCATGCTGGCTGGGACCAATGACTCCGTTGTCTTTCAGGTGTTTTTCAATAACTCCCAGAATAATCTTCTCCATAATTTTGCCAGGCACAGAGGTAAGACTGACAGGCCTGTAGTTACCAGGGTCATCCCTGTTGCCCTTCTTGAAGATTGGGACAACGTTTGCCAGCTTCCAGTCAACCGGGACCTCTCCAGATTCCCAGGAGCATTGAAAAATCATTGAGAGAGGTCTCACTATGACCTCAGCCAGCTCTTTAAGTACCCTCGGATGAATCCCATGGGGCCCCATCAACTTATAGGGATCCAGCTGGAGCAGCAAATCCTGCACAAGTTTGGGGTCGGTTGGGAGTTTATCATTCTCACAGTCATGGTTCTCTAGCCCAGGGCTCCACGGGTCCCAGAGCCCATCATCGGTGTCGAAGACCGAGGCGAAGAAAGCATTAAACGTTTCCGCTTTGTCTATGTCCCTGCCTGTGGAGCAGGAGATACTGCTCACAGCTTTCTCAGAGCAATAAACCTTTCTTCACAATTAAAAGGTACAGGAAGATACTGACCAAAGTACTAGACATTGGGGCATATACTCAGGGAGCTCGTTAGGTCGTGCAGAGATGAAATTAGGAAGGCAAAAGCCCAGCTTGAACTCAATCTGGCCACTGCTGTACGAGGTAATAAAAAATGTTTTTACAAGTACATTAACAGCAAAAAGAGAGCCAGGGATAATCTCCCTCCTCTGGTGGATGTGGGGGGGAACATTGTCACCAAGGACGACGAAAAGGCTGAGGTACTTAATGCCTTCTTTGCCTCAGTCTTTAATAGTCAGACCAGGTATCCCCAGGATATTCAGCCCCCTGAGCTGGAAGACAGGGACTGAGAGCAGAATAAACCCCCCACAGTCCACGAGGAAGCAGTCAGTGACCTGCTGCGCCACCTGGACGCTCACAAGTCTATGGGGCCGGATGGGATCCACCCGAGAGTGCAGAGGGAGCTGGCGGAGGAGCTTGCCAAGC
>WAAD01008257.1:12866-30591 GCA_013389945.1 Fregata magnificens
TGTGTCCAGTTCTGGGCTCCCCAGTTCAAGAAGGACAGGGAACTGCTGGAACGAGTCCAGCGGAGAGCCACAAAGATGATCAGGGGACTGGAGCACCTCTCTTATGAGGAAAGGCTGAGAGACCTGGGTCTGTTCAGCCTGGAGAAGACTGAGGGGGGATCTTGTCACTGCTTACAAATATCTGAAGGGTGGGTGTCAAGAGGATGGGGCCAGACTCTTTTCAGTGGTGCCCGACGACGGGACAAGGGGCAATGGGCACAAATAGGAATACAGGAAGCACCACCTGAATATGAGAAAAAACTTCTTTACTGTGAGGGTGATAGAGCACTGGAACAGGCTGCCCAGAGAGGTTGTGGAGACTCCTTCTCTGGAAATATTCAAAACCCGCCTGGACGCAATCCTGTGCACCCTGCTCTAGGTGCACCTGCTCAAGCAGGGGGGTTGGACGAGGTGAGCTCCAGAGGTCCCTTCCAACCCCTACCATTCTGTGATTCAATGAATCTCTGATCTGATTTAGCGGTTCTGGCTGTACCTTAGTCTAAAGTTTGATTATCTCTTTCTCTGTAGGCTTCAAAACCCACAACAGCAGAAAGTCTCTAGCTTTTTAAACATAATTATCTCTGGATGACTAAACTTCTGAGTGCTTTTTGTAGTCTCTGTTTTCTCCGGCATTGTAACATGCAATTCCACAGCAACATTTGTGCTCTTGCAAGACTCTTTTCAAGCAATGTAACTTGGGCATAGTGTCCTGTGTTTACATTCCTTCTTTTTTTTTTTTTTTTCCTAGTTTGACTTTGCATTTTTCTAAAGAATGTTTTAAAGCTAACTCCGCGGGGGGGGGGGAAGGCATATACAGTAAGATCCCATCAGTGTGCTGAATACATGGCAAGTCTCTAACTGGTTTCGTTGTATTACTACTTGATGTAAACTGAAAGGTGTCTTGCCTTCCTATGTTATATAGGTGCAGTCTTCTGGAGAGGACAGAATACTTGTGATGGGAGCAACAAACAGGCCACAGGAGCTTGATGATGCTGTTCTCAGGTGTGAAAATGTCTCTTTGTTTGTTTGAATACAATAATATGATGTTCATTACGAAGAGCAGGTTTTGCTACTTAGTGTCTCGGTGGTTTTAAGTTTTGGAATAAGTAGCAAAAGCTGTTTGGCAAGGTTAAATTATTTAACCTCTCAAAGAGGTGCCTGTCTCTTCTCTTTTGGGATACATCTGCACAAGCATGATGACCTTGGAATTCTCTAAAACAGCAGTACCTGTTGAGACCAAGTCAGCATTTTATAACCCTCTTGCATCTTATATATTGCTGCTTTTATTATTTGGATCTTAATGGCAGGATGAAAGGAGAAATTTTACCAGTGAAATCCAGTATTCTCTGGGAATATTGGACTTCTGATGTCCCATGCAATTACAGATCTTGCTGTAGATTTGCCTTAGGACTTTTTTTGCCACCAGTTCTCATACTTTCTTCTCTTTTCATTCTTGATTGAGGAAAATAGGCATGTCAGCGCTGTCTGAACAAATAAAACACATTTTTAATGATTCCAAAGACTTTTTGTATACAATGAAGAGGTGCTTCATTTTGTTGCTGGTAGTCAGTGGTATTTCTACCTTTAGAGTGTTTCCTCTCTGGGAGGGGTCTCGTAACTTCAAATAAGAGTAAGGTGACACCAGTGGCTTGTGCATATTGTTTGTTTGGCTGTTGGTGGGGTTTTTTTTAAATCTGTAGTTCTACTCCCTAGAATTTGATGATGTAAGTCAAATTTTGACATTTATCAGACCAAATGTTAGATACGTGTGCGCTAAAAATTTATAAAAGTGTGTGTGTATGTATGGTTTTTTTCTAGACGATTCACCAAACGGGTATATGTGTCTTTACCAAATGAGGAAGTAAGTATTGTTTTCCATGCATTTTCTTCATTTTAAGATCAATTTTATTAAAAAAGAGTATAAAACATATTTCATAGGCTATTCTTAACTTGCCCTAGTGGATGGTTACAATTCTGTGAATTAACTCCTGGCCCAGCTTGGCCACATACACTGTGCTTTAATTCTGGCGACTATCTTAAGGGGTTTTTTTTTCTTTTTTTTTTTTCTTTAACATGCTAGTAGCAAATCTGGTAGTAGCTACTCAGTATTTCTTAGCTAGTGAGGTGTTGCTTACATACTGGCAGGCGTGGACAAGTCTTGCAGGAGCACGTTTGGCTGGAGAAGAGTGTTTATTGCAAAAGATGAAAGTGGCTTTCTTAACGTAATGTTTTTCAGCTCAACAGCAGATTAGGGCTTTTGATGAGGATTCTAATATATTATTCTTGAAGTAGTTTGAGCCTTGATCTCATTACCAAATCCCTATCTCTTCCCCTGAAGAGATGATAGTGTATAGTCTAATCATAAAAGCACTATAGGCAAGTTTAAACTAGTGAAGCACAAAAGCTAACCTGACAAACAAGTAGTTTTGCTGTTGCAACAGAATTTTAAGTGTACCGTGAAAATGAGTTTTACGTCTGATAAATGTATCTTCTTTTCAGACAAGATTGATTTTGCTAAAAAATCTTCTAAGCAAGCAAGGAAGTCCATTGACCCAAAAAGAGTTGGCACAACTAGCTAGGTAAGTATTTTGTGACTATACTAAATAAATATATTTGTTGACTGCATTCATTCAGACTGCTTTATTCATTCAAAGTGTAACTAATGGAAATCATCAGGTAGTGACAACACTTGCTGAGAATGAATTGCATGCGTCTTGGGAAGATGGTTTCCTGTAAGGCTGTATGAAAGTGTTTTTATATATGCTTTTATATATATGTGCTTGTTTTTTCCCTACACCACCTGGCTGTGTTTCTGTTGTTGAAACATGCTCATCAGTGCTTTTTTTTCTGAGGAGGAGGGAAGGGGCTGCTTCTCTCCACCCATCCCTCGAGAAGTCCAGCTCTTCTCCCTGATGCAAAAAGGCAGTACCAGTTTTGCACTTGGCGTGCATTTCAGATCAAAAGCAACTTTTCTTTGCTTGTCCATTGCTAGGTTTGTTGAAGGTATTACCAACATGGCAAAGCAAACACTGGGTAATTTTGGATTCTTTTCGATTTCATATTTGATTGGGAAAATGTGGGTTAAATGCCCTTCCTATTATGAAACTAAGTTGGTTTATGTTTTTCATCATTAAGATTGACACAGTACTGCTGTTTGTCACTCTCAGAAATTAAATGTAATGGGTGTGAAGGAAGTTAGTCTAAAAAGCAGGTAGACCACCTAGGGCAGGAAGGAATGAAAACAGACCGTGATATATCAAAAATATGCAAGTAGATGTACTTCAGTCTCTGTTTCTGTTTGTGGTAGTACACAGGAGGTGAGTACAGTCTTGGATGTAGCATTTGTCAGTCTCTTAGTAACGTTGCAGAAATGTGGTGTATAACCCAGCTCAATAAATTCTCTCTGTACTTGAAGGATGCTAGCTCAGGCCATATTTAGGCTGCAGTAATAGCTAAGTGGAGGAAAAAGGCAGTGTCTTGGATTCTGACTGCAAATTTATGAACCAAATTACAAATGCAACTTAAGTACACTTTTTTTTTTTAAAAAGGGTTTAGAGAAAATATAAAAGTTTAGGGTCCTGCCTGCTTCATGTGCCATCTTGCTTTGTTTTGAAAGAGATAGGTATTTAACCTCCTTCATGATTTTGTGTTCTTTCACTCCTCTGCAACTTTTTCTATAAACTATAACAGAATTAATGATCTCCAGAAGACTGAGCTATGAAGCGCTTGTTGCTGCAGCTAGCCACTGCTCTACAAGCTGGGTGGAGTTTTTTTGTTTTTAAATTTTCCTTTAGGTAACCCTTACTATTTCTTTCCACTTACGTTGGCAGTATGTATTGGTGGCTTCCTGGTTCAGTGGAGACCTTTAATCTGCAAAGTATTTAATTGGTTAACTTGGAAATCAGGTCTAAATCTGCAAAAGCTCCTCTAGAGATTGGGTCCTTGCTTTGATTCCCCCCCCTCCCCTTGTGGTTCCAAGGATTTGGATGATCTGTATGTCTGCCAGTGTTATAGTAACAAACAAACCAACCAACCCCAGTAGATAACACAATTTATCTTCCTTTCAGTTCACTTATAGAATACCTGCACATTTACACTATAATACTTCCCAAATCAATGGAAGTGTGTGCAAGACACACTTATAAAACCTGTTTCTTTCTGAATAAGGACCTGTCCACTGTATTTCACTTCCAAGCTGAATTATAATTCATATTTGAAGCTAAACGTGTAAAGTGTTCAGGCTTCTGCAGATAAGCACTGAGACTGTGCCTCAGGCTGTTGTAGCCATCTCGAGTCCCTCAGTTGGTTCTTGGTCATTAGCAATTCCAGGTTTAGGCTTTAACGTTGGAATTGGTTGGTGAGTGACTTAGCTGTGCCAGAGATCATTTTCCATTTGCAAACTATAGGAGGCTGTTTCAGTACTCTGCTAAAATGCAGACTGTAAATTCAGAGAGTTGAGAAGCTTGCCAAGTACTTTGAGAGTATAGTCTATCTGCTACCAAACCTTCAACACTGAAAAAAGTCTTCCACCAGAAATAATGCTGCCTGTACTGTAACTCGCTAAGCAAAGCGGTGCTGCTTTTCAGATTTGTATTTACTCTTCTGAATTAGTAGAATTTTGTATTCCCTGGAGTCCACTGGTCAAATGCTACCATGGCTTTCCATTAAGGGCATGGTGCAAAACTGTCACTTATTTTCAAAACCAAACACTACTGTTAGATTTTTAGTAATGCGTGCTTTTGCCCTTTGTCTGGCTCTGATGTCAACTAAAAGTGCACATAGTTTTGTTCAGAAAACTGGTCATGTGATCACATCATAATAAATGTGTGGTATTGGGTTCTCATTGTATTGATCGGGTTGAAAGAGTACAGGACAGTTGAGGCTTTGTTTTTCTATTAATCTATGACAGATGATGACAAACTAGTGGTAGGGCATTCATGTAAATAGTAAATAAGAAATAGTAAATGTGCTTGGGATTAGTTTTCATCTACAAATCCAAGTTGGTTGCTATCTTTTTGCTTTTCCTAGAATGTTATTTGGGATTTGAATATCTGTACTTTAAATTTAATCTGGGAAGGAGTTAAATATAGATCACTTACATTGAATGCACTTCTGATTTATTAAACTTGCAAAACAACATTGAAATAATACTTCTTCTGATTAAGTAACATTTAAATCATCTGCAACTAAATTGATATGGTTTGAAGCAGGTTTTGGTGTGTTTTTGTTTTTCTTCCTCCTTCCCCCACTTTTTCCTTTGACAAAGAATGACAGATGGATACTCTGGAAGTGATTTAACAGCATTAGCAAAGGATGCAGCGCTGGGCCCTATTCGAGGTAAGCTGCATAGCTTTTTATTTAGGTTTTGAAAAAACTCAGTGCCCTTGATATTAGAGATACTATATTTTCCTACATCTTTATGATTCTTAAACCTCTGAAATTAAGCTTTTTAAATTGGAGTTTGGTCTGTTCCTCATAATAGCGTAATAGCATCTTCAGAAGACTTACCTTACACAAAACCCTTAATACCTCACATATGAAACACAATTTTTGTGTCTTAAGACACAAAACTAGTGCATCTTTCCTAGGCTGGTGTCAGTTCTGTTGTATCTAAATTATTACTTAAGTAACGCAGTCAGAGACTGCTATTCATCTTCAAGAAGTGGGCAGATCTCTTTCAAGTCTAAAGGAAGGAAATACCAAAAAAGAAGCAATTTTGTGGTTTGGGGTGTTTTTTAGGTATGGTTTGAATGGCATAGTTTTTTTTTTTTTTAAAATCTTCTTAATCTTGAATTGTGATCCAGATGTCAATTGTGACTCAAGTAGAGTTTTACCTATATTTGTTGTTGTTCTGACATTTCCAACTTTGAAAAAACTACAGTTTTAATGCAAAGTGAATACTTTTTCCCAAGGCTCCCCTGCCCCTTGTTCTGTTTCACTAGCAAGTTATTACGTGTCCAGTAGCCACATCTGAAGGGGATGATTTTGTTGAGTGGAGATCAGTAGTGGGATTTTGTGAAGAAAAGATTGTGAAGATTGGATGTTAGTTTTCTGTTTGCAGATATATTGTACTACCTGACAGAAAGGTACTAAAGGCAGCCAGAGCAGAAGTGTTCTGTAATATCAGCCTATTATCTGTAAATGTTGTTGCAACTCTCTTAAATGATTTATGAGGAGGAGAGGTCTGTGCATGTTTTGTGGGTGTGTTTGTTTTCAGGTTTTTTTTTTTTTGAGTCAAAAATCCTATAGCATGCAGTTTTGCTAGTGCATTGTCTCTTTGAAAGCAGCTGCTGGAAAGTAATGGTTTTTTACACACTTACTTTCAGCTGTTGAGATTGTAAGGCACATCTTCCAAAATCCTGTGTAATAACTGGGAAACACAATTGCGTTAAATAGCTCTCACAAGAGACACGTCTCCTAAGACTTTGAATATATTTAGAGTGGTTGAATTAATAATGTATGCATTTAGGTATGCAGGCTTTACTTTGCTGGCAAACCACTTCACATGCAAGTCCATTTTGAGGAGAGACCGTGAAATGTTGTGCTACCTATTTCTTCCACCTTCTCCTGGCTTCCACATAAAACAATTTATTTTTTAAAATGCTTTTTAATGTCAGCGTTGCCAATCCTGCCTAGATTCTTTTTCTTGCACCCTCAGAGCAAAAAGTTTGCTGTAATACGTTGATACCATAAAAGCACTGCAAGTAAAAAAAAAAAAGTAAAATGGTGAAGGATACGGGAATGATTAGATCCCACTAGTACTGCATAGGGCAAGAAGCACTCCTATGTGCCCTGCCTGATTTTATTTCTGTATTCTTGGCTGATGGTATCTTTCTGTTTCCTGAAAATTGTGCACGTTTGAGGGTTAGGGGGGTTGTGGGTACCAGGCATAATATGGGGGAAGACAGCTCTGTTACATTTGTGTGCTGTTCCCCGTGCTTTAGGAATAAGAAAGTACTTCTGCTACCACTTTGTACTGTATCTGCAGTGATTGAGTGTGGGAGCAGCCTGGTTGAGGGGCTTATAAATGGGGAAGAAGGAGGTAAAAACACGATGTACCTTTCTGTACAGGAGATTTTGTTAAGGCAGAGAGGTATAATTTTTAGCTGTGGGCTTTTTTTCAGAATAAAAGTGCTTTTAACACGCTTTAGTTGTCAGAAGTGATGAAAGTTTTCTTATGAAACTCACTGATCTCTCTTCATTTTTACAGAATTAAAACCAGAACAGGTGAAGAACATGTCTGCCAGTGAGGTATGCTGTTCTAGCCGTTGTATTTTCCCCTTTGAATGGAATGCATGCTCACCAGAAGCTTTTAAGGTCCCTTTATTTACACATAGTATCATACAACATACCTGGCATAAGTTTTTGAGGGTATTGCCTGTTTTGATAACTTCTTCATTGAAGAAAATTCTGTACAAATAGTGATTGAGAAGAAAATCTGTCCTCAGATGTCTGAGGTTCTTGTGTAGTTTGTTGGTTATCAGGCTTAAGAGCACCTCTTCTTCTGATAGTAAGTCTCTGCTGTTCTTAGTTTCAGCTGACTGTCCTATCTTTTCCTTCGCACTGAACTGCAACTTGATCTGTTACCTATCAGATGATGTCAGAGGCCTGGATTTTGTTTTCTCGCAGTGTTACTCCCCCAAAACAATCCCAGAAATACTATGTCAAATGATTTATTTTATTTCTACCCCCGCCCCCCACCTCCCCGTCTTTACATAAAGCAAGTTATCTTAGGGAGAACCTCTGAGGGAATTTAAAACAGACTTGTTTGAGTATATACTTACATTTATTCACATGGACCATCATAAAGCAAAAAAAAAAAAAAAAAAAGTTCTTCCTAAAGGGAGAAAAAAATTAGCAAGGCGCACCTNACCACAAATTGCATCTGTAAGCATCAAAAGAAAAGGAAGAGGTTGGTCCTGTGTATAAAAGTTTCTGTTCAAATGTGTGTGCAAACCACAGTTATGTAGGGGAAAATGAAGCAGAACTTAATTCCCCTGTTGCTTTCTGTGTTTAGCCTGAGATCATGGCTAAGGCTATGATAAGCTGAAAGGTTTTGTTGCAGGAAGATGAGAACATCTGCGATAATTTGTTGTGAATGCAAGTTTACCTCCAAGAGCCTATAAACACTAGTCCCAAAGAAACACGGGGAATCTTCTCCAATTGTAATGTTAATACTCCTTTACTAACGAGACTGCTTGTTCCACACACTTTGGTTATCTCCCATCATGTCTGGGCGTTTCTCTATATGGGAAATGTCTGCTTATAATCATGTTCTCAGCGAACAACTGAAAGGCATGTGTTGCATAAGAGAGGTTAGATAATTGGGATTACTTGGCTGACAGCATGCTATGGTCTGAATACAGTTGTGGTAAGGGTGGGAACTTTCAGTGCCTTACTCTCCCGGTATGCAGTGGTATGCCATAAATGTGTTAAAAAATCCCATGTCTTACTCTTTACTCATATCCCCTCATATGCACCAGCTTGCACCACCTAGTGAAATAGGAAGTAATAACACAATCTCATGGGCTATTAAATAACAAGGCAGACATTATGATTACCAAATGTTTAGTTTATTAAAGATGGTAAATACTGATAGTCTTAAATTACAAGACTCTTGCATTAGGTCATAGAATCATAGAACAGCCCAGGTTGGAAGGGACCTTGAAAGATCATCTGGTCCAACTTTTTGTGGGAAGGGGAATCTAGATGAGATTATCCAGCACGCTGCCCAACTGAAAACCTCCAGTGATGGGGACTCTACCACGTCCCAGGGGAGGTTGTTCCAGTGAGTGACTGTTCTCACTGTAAAAAATTTCTTTCTTCTATCAAGATGAAGCACTCGTAGAATATGCTTTGTTAAAAGTGAATACTGAAGTACTTCTTGAATAAACTGAAGTACATAAACCACTTGTGGTCCTGATGTCTTTCACTTTTTGTTTAGATGAGAAATATCAAACTATCAGATTTCACTGAGTCTTTGAAGAAGATAAAGCGCAGTTTGAGCCCTCAGACCCTGGAAGCATATATTCGCTGGAACAAGGACTTTGGAGATACTACAGTGTGAAACACTACTTGAAGTGAAACAAAGTGCTGCCTAAGGAGCAATTGGTACAGACTACTGGAAAGCAGCCACAGTTTACGGGACTTTACAGATCTTTAAGTATCTGCATTAAAACTTGAGATTAAGAAAAAATTACACAATGTGAAATGTGTTCATCAAAGCCTCCTTGCCATTTAGTGAAGATTTACAGTCTGTAAGTAGGAGCACAATAGGACTTTAGGTAAGATTCCTAGCAATCCGATTATGGTTTGAACAATAATATATGTACTTTGTTTCAGCTAGAAGGCTCTAATGATATTGATCATTGGAAAACCTTTTCCCTATGTTGTGTGTGTGGTTTTTTGTTTTTAATTTTGCCATGACGTTGATGTCTGGCTTTCTTCCTTATAACTACTAACTTACAATTGGAGGTTTGTAAACTTTGGTTCAGTTTTTGACTTTTTTATCCTTAATGTGCCAAATAAAACAATTTCCCTATGCAGAGAGGAAGAACAGCATTGGGGAATTACGATTATTAAAATGTAAAAAGCAGCTGGTCTGTTATTATTTGTCTTTTTGTTTAGTTGTAATGTGACTGTACTGTTCACAGAACAGTTTTAAAGAAGACCGTTGATAGCAGAACAGCAAAAAAAATCCAACCCTATAATACCAATTCAAACTGTTTTTTAAAAAAAATAAATTACTAAATAAAAAAGACTAAGACATTCATTTACTGGCAGTATTTTCTCTTAACGCATTTTGTAATGCTTCCATTGGTAGAATGTTAGCTTACGCTTATGGTGTACAACTTGAAGCCCAGCTGATGTTTGAGAGAGTAAGTGATGCTAATTGTCAAGTTTCAGAAATTACGTGTTTCTACTCTGTATTTTGGTCTGTTCATGATAATTGAAAGTAAAATTTCCATTGTGATAATTTTTTTTAATCTACACATGTAAGCATTAAAATAAGACGCTACATGTTTAATACATGGCACACATTAATGTTTTTATAGCTTTCCTATGTTTTGGTTTATATATTAAAGTATGAAACACTCAACTGATCTGCTTTTTTAAAAAGAAACTGCATCTTTGTACAAATACTTGTTTTTATTATATAAATGACAAGCTATTAAAAAAACCCCACTTAAGTGATAGCCTTTAAATACTGTAATAAAGGAAAACATCCTTGCCTTTACTTCTAAAGGCCTGGCATCTTGTTTACAAATTCTACATGGATTAAACACAGATGTTTGCAAGGCAGAACACTAGTTCCTTGTTAGAGCAGGTTTGTGGTTTGTTTTGTTTTTAAAGACAACTCTCCCAACTTAGTGATATTATGAAAATGTATATTGTTTACAGTTGTTTTAACTAAATTGAGTTATAAGCTTTGTTTGCTTTTTGGTCTTAACAGAAAATTTTGTTCTCAATTTTTCATTTAACTTATTTTTTTTATTGGTAGGAGTAAGTCAAATATTTCTGGGACTACTCACCTGAAAGTTGACTCTAAATCTGTGCTCACTGTGTAGTATCGGGTACTAAATAGCAGAAACTGTGTCAAACTTCTGAGATGCACAGATGCAATATATTTGGAATTCTGTTTTTTTGAACCAGAGATGCTTTTAATTGATCTTAAGATTAAAAGCAATTAAATAAGAGAAGATTGTGTTACACTAGTATGCCTTTTGAAATAGTCTAACCAAACCACTTCTAGCCTTCTAAGGGTATGACTCTCTCATGTACATCTGATGTAAATGAAACATGTCACTTCTGTTCCCTTGAGAGAAGTGAGAAATGCTAAAAGATTTCTTAAATCTCATGTCTTGCTTGCTTTGCCTTAGTTTTGCCTTCAGTTAGAACATCTCTGTTGTTGGAGATTCCTGGCTGACTTGATCTGTATTTGTCATAGACTTCACAGCACTAAGCACGATTACTGTTCTATTAGCATCTGCCAAATAGCTAAACAGCTAAGAAAGGCCCTTGGTCTTCCTATTCATAAAGCTTGCAAACTTTCCTTGAGATCCTTTGCAAATGAGAACTTTGAGGGTAACACTTCTGGTTTTGAGTGTTCCTAAGTATTTGTTATTGAACTCTGTTTTCCTCCACTTAATTTTGAGGAATATACTGGTATTTATTTCAAATACATACCTATTAGCATGTGATAGGTACCTGAAACATAGAGGTAGAAGTTCTCATCTGCTAAACCACCACCAGTATGCAGCACTAAGGGTCAGAAGTCTGAGCTGCTACTTCAGAAAGAAAAGGGACTAGCCCTGTCACTTGTTTGTACAACCATTTCAGGTCAAGAGAATCTGTGTGACTGGTACCACTGCTTTTTGGTTATCTATTCTGCCATGATTCTTTTCTGCATAATGGATGAACTACAGCTTTATAAATTACTTCCAGAACACAGTAGTAAGAACTTAATTTTGTTCTGCAACATCAGTTTGCCCCACAGCTGCTGTTTTTTTAGCCCATGACCAAGTGCTGTTTGGTTCATAAATCTCCTTTAAATGTCGGTCTGAGGCTATTTTCTGAATAGTGTCTTTTAAGAATAATTCTGTTCCCCTTAAGGTGTTATCTTGCATCTTCTGGTTTCTTGTTTTACATGTACTGAGTAAATACCAGCTCAGTGATTTTTTTTATCTATGTGTTGGATTAACTGTGTATAAAAGCAGGTTGGGGCGGGGGGGGGTGGGGAACAACACCCCACCCACCCCCACCCCAAAAAAAACCCCCCTCAAAATACCTGTATTTCCCAAATTATGGTATTTTATATAGACCTTTGCAACCGTATTTACCATAGAATGATTATGGTCTAATATAGTATCTTGAATTAGGATAAGCAGGACAGCAGCTTGGATGCTTTTAACCTTTGCAAAGACTGGCGTTACATTAGCTCTCTAAACCGCCTTTTAAACCACCTTTTTCTTTTTTGTCCCTGAATCTGCACACTAATGAGTTACTTGACCCACTTTTTTGAGATGATTAGGAAGCAGCTTCTTTGGCCCTCTGCAACTGTGTTTTACTGACTTACAGTGGAGGGAGAAAAAAAAAAAACTAAGCCCCTTGTTTTTTTAACAACGTTCTTTGTACATCTTTGCCTCTTTTTATTAAGCAGGAAGTGCACCTTTTATCCTTGTATGTGTTGGAAGAACAATGTCTTCTCAGACAGCGGGTTGCTGCTTTTGGTGACATAACAGGAGGGAAAATCTCAAGCACGGTGTGATGCTTTCTCCTTAAAATGAAAATTTGTCATGTGTTATGATGTGCCCTTTACTAATGTTGACTTTTCTGTAGAGTACACCAAACCCGTACAGGTTCTCTCCTTGTGGCTAAGACAAAAACAACACTGAATATTAAATATAAGCCTTAAACAAGGATATTTATGTACATGTAAGTCTCTCTGTCCTGTTAGTTTCTTGGACTTTACAGAGTTCAGTGTATTAGAAATAGGCTTTCTGCCCCTGAGACGTCTTACTGACTCTACTTCAGAAAGTCAGTCGCTAACACAGTTCTGTTGAATATGGCCCTGCAACTTACTTTATGGAGATAATAAATGTGATAGTAACACTTTACAATGGAGAAGAATGGGATCTCTGAATTGAGGAGTTTGTTGTCACTGCACTAGTTAGAGGCCATTGCTGATTCCACTGTTAGATTCTCTCAAATGTTTTTAAAATGACAGTTGTTATACATATAACTTACTTAGACAAGTAATCTTACATTCTGGTGTAGCACAAATAGTACTTTTTCTATCCTAAACAAGCAGTTTTTAGCACTGCTTGGCACTGCTGCCAAGTCCATCTTGTGAAATTTAAGTACTTCGCACTGGGAATACTGAAGTCAGATATGCTGGCAAATTTAACTGAGACGTCTGTTCTGCAACCGGTATGGAAAGCGGCGTTCTACTTAGGACTTCCTTACCCACCTATGGTCAAACAGTGCCCTAGATTCTTACAGTGCTTTCCTACCCAAGACGTGGATAATGCATAGGTGTGCCTAAGATGTGCTTATCTAGCTACTCCTGTGCTTTAGTGATGCTTCTGCACATGGCAGCTTTGGGAGGTGGCAAGCGCTATTATAGGTTACACATCTTCATTCGTTGTCTGTGGCAGTCTCAAGCTTTTGTGATGTTTTTAGTGTTGGGGACTTCTACCAGATATCAAAAATGGAATGAGAAGTAGCAAGCGGGTAGTGAATGCAACTAGTTATCTCAGTCATTGTGCTAATTAGAGGCGGTTGCTGATTTCATTGATAGGTTCTATTGAGCTGCTATTTAGTGTTGAAGGATGTTGTTTTACTCACCTACATGAATTTTCATGCTTGGGATGTAAGAGATGACCAGTGGATCAGTTATTTTCTTTTAGAATTTTTTCTTTAAATATTCAATATTTTTTCTTTTAAATATTGTAACTATAATTCCACAGGATGAGGAAGTTAAACTGTCGCTTCCTGCAAATACGAAATCATCTTCTGAAGTATGGGGAAATGTGTATTGTGTTTTTCCTGCTTCTCATGTAAATCGTTAACTGTCTTAGAATTGTCAATAACTACCTCCTGAGTTCGGCAATAATTGGCAAGGTATACGCTCCTCCAGTGGATTAAATATATTGGCTAAACACTGTGGGTTCTTCGGAGTTTGATATTTCGATTTGCAGATTCTTGACATGATGTCTGGAAACTATGGTGATCAGCCTTGTTTTCCTGTAAGACCTTCATTGCCTTCATATGACGCACTTCTTAAAATCCTGTTTCAGATAAGTGGCTCTGAGGAAAAAGGTCAATGTTCTTTGTAGTTGGTTAATACAGGCGTATTCTTTTAAGATGCTAGGGGTGTAGCCTCTTGCTTCTGCAGGTTTTTTTACCACTAGAAGTGGGGACGAAAGTACTTTATCTAATACTCGCACACCTATCAAAGAGACTGGAAATACAGAAACTGTTTTTGCCACATGATTCAAATTTTTATTCATGTGAAGGGCTAGTCAGTATTTTTCAGAAATCTGGATTAAAGTGACAAAAACCAAAGGTGGAGACAAAACACTATACCCCACCCCCATAAAATATATTGGATGACTCCAGTCTGGGAGGGGGTTAATTCTTGTATTTTGTTGTTTTGAAGCACTTTTGTTTCATTGTTCTTTTAAGAATGTTTTCTGAAATGTTAAACACCACTTTATTAATAAGCAATGTAAAAAAGCATGACGAGCAGTCACATAGCTTTAGCTTCACAATAAAATGTTGCATTTGTCCTAATCTTACTGTTTTCTTGTCTGTTTATCAGATAAAATGTCCAAAACTAAGAGCCTTTTCATTAAACCTGAAGCCTATTAAATTGCTGCTGGTTTAAAAACAAAAACAACCCTTTAAAAAAATCAGGTGTTGTATACCAGATGATGGAACAATAAAAATGTAAATACCTCATTTAGTTTCTAAAGAACATAACTCAAGTTCTTTAAACAGAAGTGCTACTTTCTAAATAAATGGGCTGAAACTGAAAGTGTGTGCTTATCCTAGTCCTGCTAAATCAGTGAAAACCAGGTTTCACATAACTAATTCTGGTAGTCATGGTGAAGTCCTGAAAATAGCTATTTGGAGCCAATTTACTTGGTATCAAAATGGCACCTCTTCTTTTACTGGGGGGAGAGTGCTGCTATTATTTTTGAGGTAACAGTCTAAATTCTTCACTTAGCCCCATCTCCTTACTGTTTGTAATTCTTTCTAGCCATTGTCTTGAGGCTGCGTCTGGACTGCTAACAACTACTGGGGCCTTCTGTTCTTACAGCCTGAAGATAAGATTTAAAAAAAAAAAGTTGGATTAGAGTAATTTTAATGTTACATATCTGGCAGCGTTAGGGGTCTCAAAAAGCAGCCATGACCACTGCCTTCAACATGTCATTGTATCTATCACTGTTAAAGCAAGCAAACCAAATAAAAATCAATACAGCAATCAGGAAAAAAACCCAATGTTTTGGACTGAAGCTTAAGAGCTATTACTGCTTCTGTCAAGCATTAATTCCTTGGGATAGAAAGATACCATTGTTATCTATGCGGGATAATGATCCAGTATCTTTCTTTGGCTGAAATGCTACTACTTGGAGGTAGATTCTGAACCACTGAAATTATCTCAATTAGCAGTTTTGTGTATAGGTTACAGATATTCAAATAGACTTTTATTCTTGTAGAGGCGATGCTCAGATAAATTTAGTGAAGAAGCAAGATCCTGAAAACAATATCCCAGCACTTGCTATGCTGAAATCTACAGAGATTATGGACTTGGCAGCATAGCCTGGTCTGAAGTATGTTAGACTAATTAAAAGATAAATCTTTTCCCATTCCAGCCAAGATGGTGTGAGACAAGGCTCCATGCCTAGTGTCAGATGCAGGCATATTTCAGATGAAATATCTTTATTTCTGTATTTTAATGTTTTAAGTTTGCCAGAAAAAGTGAGAAAAATTAGTTTAAAGTTACATGGGTGTCCCGTGTCCCCCCCTCCAAACCACCTTTCTGCAAATTTCCAAATACTTTGCAAACTTGTGAAATCCAGCCTGTTGCCTACAAGGGTGCATATGGCTCTGGAACAGACAAGAGTTATGCAACCTTCTCCAAGTCATTTTTTTATTCTGTGTGTAATGATAATACAGAAAATATTATGTAGTGATAAAGGCAGAAAGATATAATTTAACTAAAATCCATCTCTCAACACATGTGAGTGATTTATTGGTGCTGTGGTGTAGTTAAAAAAAAAAAAAAGGTGGGAATTTCAGAAGCCCACAACCAACCTAACGAGCAAAGTGTGTTGATTTTACCAAATGCTTTTGAAGATACCACTTTTTTTGCAAATATATACTGTAAGCACAGTATGTTCTAATATTGTAACTTCTATTATTTTCAAATCTTATTGTAGTAATTTCTAAAAGGCCTCAAACTTGCCTCAGTTGTAAGACATCCTTGAAGACTGTTAGTTTTCTTATATGCAGAATACTAGTATCAGCTGTATTATTAGTTGTAGTATTTATCTTCTGTGAATTGTAGAAGTGCAATTTGTTATAACTAACTGTTTTCCTCTTTTGGAAAGAAATATACTAAGACACAAAATAATCAAAAAACCTGATAATGTGTAAATAATGAAGTAACCAAACAATATGTGGAGCGTCTCATACAGATAAAACGTTACCCCTGTGGTTCACCTGACTTCTGATTTGCTGGTTAAATTTGAGTGGACGCAGCAGCTGCAACCTGTGGAGAGTTTACATACCACAACATTGCTTTTGGAATTCTCTTACCTGTCATAAAAATTTTACAGCCTACAAAAGGACTTTTTTTTTAAATTGTTCCCAAAACTACTTCTGTACACTGGAAAAAATGTCTTCATTACAGCCAACAGCTTAGAATGAGCAGGTCTGAGACATTAAATACGTGTCTCACAGAATACAATTACCTGTCCAGTCACTCCCAACCACAGTCACATAAGTCTTTTGGTGTGTTTCACAGAACAGATTAGATGCAAATAACATTCTTAACCACTTTAACTATGGTCACTGGACAACTGAGTAGACCACTAAAAGACCAAAGATGGGACTGTGTTGCAGAAGGTTGTTTCAAGTATCTTCCTAGGCACAATAATCTGCCTTAATAAAATATCTAGCTTCAATTTTTATTCCTACCTCTTTTCACTTATTTCCCAAAGGCAATAATAAAGCAACTGTCTTGTGGCTAAATCTTGCTGTACATTAAATCCCATGCAGATGTTTTGTAACACAATTTTCCTTAACAGAGCTATCCTAACTTCCAAGAAAACTTCAGTTCTGTATTTTTTTTGCCTTCTGACAGAAACTACTGGGCACCGTTTAATGGTCTGCTAGTCTGCTCACACAAGGAGATTACTGTCACCTTGCAGCCCTTGTGCCCCCATTTTTCAGAGCCTCGGTAACAGCGGTCACAGTACCTTAAACGTGGCTCTGTGTTTTTCTTCCCACAAAGTCCGCTCCCTGCCTCATACCATGACAGACTTTGGGGTGGGGTTAGGCTGACTGTAGATCGTAACGCTTCTAGTGTTTTAATACGTTCAGAGCAACAGCAGTTCTCAGAACTTCAGCACACAAAGTAGTGACTACATTTTCAATAACAGAGTTCCTGCGGTTCTGAGAGCAACTGTCCTTTCAAAGTTTTGCGCATTGCTAGAAAAAAATCCACTCCGAAAGAAGCGTACTTACTGCCGTTAATGCAGAATACGGCACCAGAGCGGCCTGGCTGTAGCGACGCTGTCATGATTTTAGGCGTGTTTTTCTATATGGAGGAAGCGGTGAAACAAAACCGTCCTTGCGGCTTGGAGCATCACGACTACCACGACGGGAGTCTTCTCTTCGAATTCTCGCAGATAAAATGCAGAAATGCAGGGGGATTTCATACCAAATCCGCATATCGCAAGGGAAGGCTGTGGGGCTGAGGGAGCCGGGCAGGGCAGGGCCTCTGCCGCCCCCTCTCGGCCCGCTGCCTGAGGGGACGAGGCTGGCCCAGAACGAATCCACTGGGGGTTTCGGTGCGCTGCCTCCGGCTAGGGAGGGGCGAGTTTCCCTGCCGGGTGAAGGCGGCGGGCCGGGGCCGGGCTCCCCGGAGCGGGGCGGCAGCCGCCAGGCGGGACCC
>WAAD01008258.1:0-30781 GCA_013389945.1 Fregata magnificens
TCCCTGGAGGTATTTAAAAGCCATGTAGATGTGGCACTTCAGAACATGGTTTAGTGGTGGACTTGACAGTGCTAGGTTAACGATTGGACTGGATGATCTTAAAGTTCTTTTCCAACCTAAATCATTCTATGAGGTCACACAAACCTGTTTTCCACAGGTTAAGAACATGCACGCAGTTACTGTGGCTCAGTTGGCAGTCAGAAAGTTTATCTTAGCCCTTATTTTTATTGCTCAAATTTATTTTGTTTAAATTTCAGTTTCGGTTCTAGCATGACAAAAAAATATTTCAGGAAACACAAATTCAGTCTATTCCACTGCTTTGCCTTTGTTCAAGCATGAATAATAAGCAACTGAAAGTTATCTATCATCTGATGCATCCAGCCTTACCGTTCTCTAACTTCCCACAAGTCAATATGAAAACAGTAGGGATAAGTAGGCCTTCACATCAAACTAAGAGGCTGGTTTGCATTTGGCTGCTGTCCTTCCTTAGAGTTGCCCTGTCAGCACAGGAGGTAGAAGGTCTCAGTGCATTCTATGAGGTCCATGTTGCTGACCCTGCATCACGCAATGACTAAAACATCGGGGACAGTGTTTAGATAGGGCTAACATTTCCTGACGCCCAAATCTGGGCAGATTCTTGCTTGGAGTACAGGCTTTCTGCACTGCTTTTTGGGGTGTCTGACTCTTCCTGATGTTTGGGTCCCAGCTCTGGTGATCTGAGTCACCCAGCTGGGCACAACTTCCTAATCCTTAGGTGGTGTGATACACAGAGTCACCAAGAATTGTTCCAACTCTGGGCCAAAGATAATATTTGGCTTCTACCTCTGTTCATGTCAGTAGTGTCCCTCCACTACCCCTGCCTCCAAGCTGGTGCCACACTGGAATTCCCATAACTTGAATCTCCAATACTCTTCTTTTGTTAGAATATTTAAATGCAATACATAGCAAGACTGACACAGAGCACCTTAGCCTATGACATGTGCAGGTGAAGAGAGGGTGAGTTAAGGTGTTAGAAAATGGAGGAACTGCAGCTCAATCCCCACTATGGTGCAGCAGAGCTGGGAATCGAGACCAGATTCCTGGGTTTTCCCTTGCCTGTCCTTGGAAAGTGGATCCTTCCTTTCAAAAAATGGACTCAGAAGTGCTGGTACTTCACCGCCTCACTACTGACACATGAGCTATCTCTCACCTGAGATATCAGGACATGCACACTTGAAGGTTGATCATTGGATACATCCAAAGAAAGAGCCCTCTTTGCTCTGAATTCTGCTTCGTTTATCTGAGTAAGTGGAAAGTGAACTCCTCAGATTGAATATTAATTAGGCCAAATAAATGCAAACCAGAAGGAAAACAAAAAAGAACTGCTAGTAAGGATCATCCACCAGTCTGTGGTTGGATAATATGTTTGGAGAGCATTGCTCTCTTAAAAGAGTTAATGAAAGACACCAAGACACCATTCGTGACTGTGGCTGTGTACTGAGAAGTCAGCAAGCCCCTGCTATGATTTATTCAGGAAAATCCATGGGAGTGGTGGAGAGGGGAAAAAAGAAAGAGCAGCCTAAACTTCTGGTGCCAGAGCTTTTATGCCTTCGTATCAGCTCCAGGAGTTTTCTGGCTGCCACTTGTAAAATTCTTTGGATATCCCCTGATGTTTCTTCCCCTCAGCCCAGCATCAGGGGCCTTGTGTCTACCCATTTTACGATGTCCTACTTCTGTCTTATCGTCACACTGTCTCTTTTCTGACCTCTACCCACCTCCACAACAGACCAGGCCTCCTTAGACAGAATGGCCATGTATTGTTTTCTTTTGATTAACACCTTTTCCTGTGACCCTGTTTGTCCACCTGAGCTCAGCTGTCACCTCATTCTGGCTTCCAGGGGACATTACTTCTCCAAGAGCCAATATGCTCCATGAAAACTGATTCAGTTTACCTTAAATTAGGCACCCACTGTCTGGTGAAATGAATTGCTGAACCAAGCATGTTGTCAGGAACTCTCTCCAGGGGCCCATACACAGCTCGTGGGAGGCACCTGATACTTCAGGGAATTGCTCCTGGCCTCCATCTGCCTGTCCACTGTTGCTCCTATACCACATCTGCTAGCACTTTGCAGATATCTCACATGTTCCATGGCAACTCCCTTATCACAAGATCCCTGTGTGTAGGCAGCTGAATTGAGGTGTAGATATTGGCTGATACTACAGCAATGCTGCAGGATGCTGGTCTCCAGCTCCGCCACAGCCCTGCCCTGCCCAGCCATGGGCTCCATGGAGCCCATTCCCACCCCTCCGGCCCTGCCCAGCCATTCCAGAGCTGTGTCTGACCCTGATTTGCCTCATTGGTCCTGGTCCTGACCCCAACCTGTGGCCTGATATCCCAACACAGCCTTGGGCCATGGAGGTGCCTGATGCCTGGGGCTGTGGCCTGATCCCAACTTCTCCCCACAACCTAGCCTGCTTCCCCAGTTAAAGTTTTTGCTCATGAGTTCTTGCATGCCCTCTGTCTGGTTGGTTTAACCCAGTGTTGGGGTCCATGTGGCAATGGAAATAAGCTGTGCTATAAATGGCCACACTAGAAACGTTTGATAATCTCAAGACAAGTATCACAAGCAGCTTTAATCACAAATCACACTCAATGGGGCTGCACAGCAGCCAAAATGGAGATAAACTGAGCAACTTCTGAAAAAATTGAGCCATTTCAAATACAGCAGCTGATTTATTATTATTTATTTTCCATGCACTTCACTGAACAGATTTTTCTGGTTATGAGTTCTGTTTCAAGTACTTTTCTAATACTGGAGAACAGGTCTGACCCAATCCTTATATTCCAACATTCCCACAATTTTAGCAGTACTATCAATCTATGTCTGATTTCTAGTTTTCCAAAAGACCCCACATTTCCAGGGGAGGGAGGCAGTATCCCAGATCCATACAGCCCTTCATTGTGAAGTGTTCCAAATTTTGAACCAGCTCTGAACGTGACTAGCTTACAGCACAAGCCCTTTTTTTTTTTTTTTTCTCTTTTTTTTGTGTCTGTGTATGAATGCAGTCCAATGAGGTGTAATGAATCTAACACTTTGCTGCAAGGAAAACAGACACTGCCAGGTGCAGGTTGGATTCCTTCTCCAGCTGAAAAGCTCTGGTCCCCTACCCCTCTGGGTGGGATTAAATTAAGGTGAAGGGTAGGGCTCAGTTTCATAACATGGGAGATCCTCTCCTGAGTACTCAAGATGTCTGGATGGATCTGAAAAACATGGTCCTAGAAGAGACTCATCCTGTTCTGGATTGGTGCCTGAAGGTCACGTGGGATCTCTAGGGCATTTCTGACGGCACCAAACTGAGCCCTAGATCATTACTGACTGAAACTCAGATATCTAGTGCACGTGTAGTCACATGGGGACATTTATCTTTAGGTGTTTCAGTTGGGAGCTGAATGTCCCCATTTGTGCTAGGTGAAGTGGATTAGCAGGGCACAGACTGGGCCAGCTTGGTGTGATGATGCGGAGAAAACGCCCAAGGAAACAGCCCAGCTGTGGAGGGGAGCCTGTGGGAGTCCCACACTCGGCACAAGAGACTTGACAGGCCTGTAACTCATTGTCGTCTGGTACGAGACACTATTTGAGTATGGGATGTTGCAACTACCTAGGGAAACTGTAATGTGAGTGCAGGCCAAGCAGAAAAATCAAGTGATGTTCAGATGAAATTGATAAGCCATTGAATTGTGTCTTTCTGCATCTTGAACGAATGGAGCTTAACAAATAATTTTTTAATGGGAAACATATCCCTGCATTGCACACAGTTCTGAAAACTGTCAGGCTGGAGGCCAAGCAAAATAAGTTTTAGGATTTTCTCAGCTTCATAATTGTGTTATTACATTGTATGATAGAAATTGGGCTGTGGCATTAATTCTGCTCTTCGGCATTAATTAATTTAGTTGACAGCTAAAATTTCATTCATGGGGTATTGGCAGAATTAGCTTTTTGCCTACTGAACTCTCTTCTGTGTTTCTGATAATATGATTTAACTTTGGCACTAAGGAACTCTTTTATTTGTAAAACACTAATCTGTATCAAGCAGAGAAGAGGAAAAAATCACTTATGGAAGACAGGGAAGAACTGTAATGTTTTTAAACTAAAGGTATGAATCTGCTATTTAAATGCTCTGACTGATCTATCTCTATCCTACCTGAAAGTCCATTTTGAAAAAAATCTCTGACCCCTGCAATGAATATTTGGACCCCCCCCAAATGCCCCTATAAAGGCTACTGGCATTGTATGCTCTCCTTGCCACCAGATTCACCTGTCTGGAGGTTGTTTTCAGGATCAGAAGTCTGGGATGTGGTGGAATAGGGAGTTAAACCTGTTCAGGACTTCTCTGAAATCAATGTCTGGAGGTCACTGCTGGATTGGAGCATAAGTCTTATTAGCAAGAAACACTTTCCCCTGTGTGCTTAATTTAGTGTATCCATTTATTATTACTATCATTACTGTCTTAACATAGACACAAAAACCTGTGTTTGCCATCTAGACATAAAAACCTATCTATCTCTGCAGTTTTGCTTTGTCCAATGAAGAAAAAAAAAAACCCAAACAAATGGCTGAGGAATTTTCTCTTTCCTGCTATTTACGAGAGCAAGCTGGGGTCTTTGACAGATGTTGTGTGGATCTTTGTCCTTTAAGAATTTGGAGAATTTTGACGAAGATTTTTGCGAACATTTCACACCATTTCAGTGGTGGCAGGAGGGTAAAAGCACCTTGAACAAGCATGGATAGGTCTCATCTCCCACGTAGAAGAGTTGTAGGAGAACCTGAATTTTCTTCCACTCCGTTGCCTTAATCGATGGCCCAGCCTTCTGAAGGTTGGCCAGAGAAGTTCTTCTGCCATGGGAAATGGATGGAGATTCTCTCTCAGAGTCACTGCAGTGTTGTTGATGGGTTTGGCCGGAAACACATGTTCACTCCTGAAAGATACTGGCAACACGCTGAGGTTATTGTATTATTTTGTGAGTGCTGCAAATTGCTCTGAAGACAGAAAACCCAATTGTCTCTTCCACCCTTGGAGAGAATTTAACCTGGAACATCAAAGCAAAATCGTTGGAGCCTGTCGGCTAATCATGTCACCAGGCTGGTTCCCTGTGTTAATTATGAAAGCTGTTGTCGATTGTTTCTATTTCTCACTCTTCCTCACTGTGATAAATTGTCCTTTACAAGGAAAAAAACCCCACCCAAATGGATTACACTGATTTCCTCTTCCAGCACACTGGCTAGGGGTGGTAGAGAAGGGTACTGACAAGTTGTAGAGCATCTGTTCTTGTTTACAGAGTGCTCAATCGCAGCTGAATAGCTTGCCAGAAAATATGAACTATAATCCATGGAACTGAACAATCCTAGAAAAAAAATATATCACCTTTGTTGTTACTCATCCAAATATACTGTGGAGGTGAAGCAGAGCTTGAGGTTTGTTTACCATTCGGTGTCTCTATTCTTTTCCTTTAGCAGAGGTGGAGAGAAATAATTTAGTAAGTACTGGAAAGTAGCTTTTACAAGGCAAGCACCTGAACATGCTGTGCAGATGAGCAAAGAACAATCCTTGCTTCTGATGGGTCATTACCAGATTAAAACATCTTAGCTCTGACCCTGTCTAGGGGGTGTGACTGCTTTTGAGGCGGTGCAGGGCTGTGCTCTTCATCACTCTTGGACAATGATGATATCCTGAGGGGTACTGCAAGGGACATCAGTTCAGACCCAAATTCAAGAAGCATGTTGTGTCTCACTGCATTTGGTTTGTTGTGTAGCCCCTCTTTAGTTCAGTGAAGCAATGTGCCAGGGTGTGCAGGACTGAAAATGGAAAAAGAAATTTTTGAATTGCAGGAGCTTCGTATGAGGTATCAAAATCTGGATTTCATTAACTAAAAGCAATTTTTCTGCTTCTCGATAAGACTGAGAAACCAAAAGTTTCTAGTAACATCACTGGGAGTTGCTGAGCTTTGCTATTTAGGTGTATTGAAGTGAATTAGGAGTTTCTTTCCAGACAACCTTTTCTGGGAGAAATGCTGACGACGGCTCTTCCCAGTGAAACATCACCACAGAAGGACAAGCCAAATTCCTGCAGTACTTCCCATGTCTTACCCTGAAATATTTTTTTCCTTATTTTCCTGTTTGTGGTTAAACAGCTGCCAGGCTTTACCAAAGAAGCAACCGCCAGTTAATGCAGGGTTATGTGATATATGCTTAAGTGCTTGGGGGGTCTTTTTTACTGTAAAGGACATTGAAATGTAAGATATCATATCTGGTTATAGAATAGCTCTGAATGTATATTAGTTGTTCCCCAAGACAATAAACAAGCAACAGCTGGTGTAGTTTTAAAATGGGCATACAAATTTATCTACCCCTTAAGTTTTGAGGGCAAAGCTGGGTGAAGAGCCCTGCATCATTACATAATATTAATTACCACAAATAATAATTATATATCAATATCATATTTATTTTGATCAAAGACACACTGAAATTGAAACAGTGAGGTTCTGGCTTGAATAAGGGAAAAATATTCTCAACATGAGGATGGTCAGACGTGGGAGCACATTGCCCAGAGAGGTTGTGCCATCTCCATCCTGGGAGGCTTTTTAAAGACCCGACTGGGTAAAGCACTGAGCAACCTGGTCTGGTCTTATGAATGTCCCTGCTTTGAGCAGAAGGTTGGGCTAGAGACCTGCTGAGGTCCCTTCCAACATGAATTCTCCTATAAGTCTATGATCCTATGTTCTTTGATGGTGCATTAAGATTTCAGTCAAGCAGGTCTATTTGTGCTGGTGCTGTCAAATACCATCCACAGAGGCCTTATATTTATTGCCCTTATGCAGAAGTAGGACCATTAAGATTAGTGGTCCTGAACTGGCATGCTAGAGGGCTTACTGGAGAAAAGGGTGTTAGGGCTGTTGCCATTGGCAAGGCCTGGGTTTTAGTTGACCTTGTAGTAATGGATTGGGTTGATAGGATGGGACAGTGTTTTGGAGGACTTTCAAAGCAAGGAGAGAAAGCTTGTGTTTGATGAGGAAACAAGAGAGGAATATGGCTGGAAAGTCGTAACAGAACAACAGGATGAAGAAGGGAGATGCTCTTATCGGTGGTGTTTTGAAAGGACTCCCAGAAATAATCAAATGTAGCTGAATATAGCAGGAAAAATTCTGCTGGCCTCTTTTTAATTTATGCAGCTTGTGGTTTTGGTGCTAGTCCTAGGAAAAGGATCCCAGTGTTATCTGAGTATAAATATCAGTCCTCAATAAAACCCTCGAGTGATGTCAACACGTCCTGTCATAAATAAGCCACCAAAGCAATAGGTGGAGATACCTCTGGCAAATCCTACACTCTGTTGGCTGAGGTGGTTTTTTTTTTTGTTCACTTGTTTTTTCCAAAGGATCTTTTTAGCAGATTAGAGAATAAATTATCACCCTCAGATGTTTCCATTTTCTCACAGTTTCCCCATGCTCCTGTCAATTCCTAAGACATAATTTTCTTTAGTATTTGCAGTCTCCAGTCTAAACCCCTTGATATAATTCTGAAAGCCTTGCTTCAGTGCCAATACCAAGGTGTCTAGTCTGCTGAGCAGTCCTCCCTGTGATGTATATTCTTGCTTGGGCCCTGCGTTGCCATGTCGTGCTGAGCAAAGGAAAGCTAATACAGGGAAGATGCTAACATGGGGGCACTGCAGAGGACATAGTTGCTATGATTCCCTGTCCTACATTGTCCCATTTTTCTGGAGAGGTCACAAACCCTTCCTGATCACTTTCTAGCTGCACAACACTGCTCACTGTCATCTAATTCATGAAAGGTTGGCACAGTTGGCAAAACTTTTTCATTTTCTTGCAGCCCAGATGGATTGTCACTTTAATGGACTATCTGGACAACAAATTATTTCCCATCATTAGAGGTAATCTTGGATGATGTGACAATGTCAGATTTCAGCATGTGGTATTAAAAACCTTGTTGGTTATAAGTAAAATAGTTAAAATATTAATTTTTATGAAATCTGGGGTTTTTTTCTGGCTTTTAAAAGTAGGTGGTTCTCCTATGCAGCTTGTCAAAAAATGCTTGAGGGAAGAGGTACATACCCCTTTTTTTGATTAGAATACTTGGCAGTGAGGACAATGAGACATGGAGGCCCCTCAGAGAACCAGGAATAAGGCCCAGCTCTCCTGAACCCGAGACATAACCAAAAGCATCACTGGTGCAGTCCCTGAGCCTCCTGAGCAGTTCTTCTGTATAGTCAGTGAGTCCACCTGCATAGATCTCACCAGCTGAAATAAGAAAGCCCATTCAAAGAAAAGTTCTTACTTTTCAAATATTACAGATTGCTCTCCAATAATGATTTTCATATTTCACATTCCCGTCCCAACGCTGGGACGCATCATGGCAAAGCTGGGTGAAATGCTAGAGTCCAAAAGGATGCCTGCGCTCCCCTGAAGAAGCACAAATGGTTATGGCAGTGGGTTTCCTTCCGACCCTACTCTAATATCCATTTATTTTTAGCAGTTTTCACCACTTGCTAGTGAAGACATTTCCCATGGAACACGGAGCTTCAGAAGCCATTGGAAGGGTGCTGAAGTCTGATTTGTATTTCCATGGTCTACAGCCAGGAGGATGTGTCAGTTAGCATCTTTACAGGGTAGATTCAGGAGGACAGCTCTTTCTGTGGAGATGCTGCCAGACCCATTGCCCATTGGGAGAGCTCACGACAAGGTCGATGCCAAAGGACCATGCCTACACTTCGCATAGTGCTTGCTGCCTTGGCCTAGTGAGTCCCCGTGTACCAGTGCATGCTGTGTGGGTGTGGGAGCTGAGGAGCATGGCTGCCTGCCCATGGCCCTGCCGTCACTGGCTTGGGAGAGTTTCCCTCTGATGTGCTTGTGCTGCTTTCAGACCCACACTCGTCCTGGTCAGGAGCGTTTGCACTGGCTCACATGGGCCTGGCCCCAGAGTATCTGCACTGTGGTGGAAACACAAACCTAGTAAGGGAACGTTGCTACAGGGGACACTTTTTTTTTGGGGGTGTAATTTAGGGGGTGATCTGATGCCCAAAGTGGCTCATTAGAATTGGTTCATCAGTTGCACAGTTTGTGAGCAGTCAATGCTGCTCCTAAGTGCCTGCTGACAATAAATACCTGGTCGATTTTTTTTATTTGCTTATGCAGGATATGCATAGCCTTAGAAATACATTCCTATATGAGGCTATCCCTTTTTTCCAGCTACTCTGCTTTGAATTCACTACTGATCTTGGACACAAGTAATGCATACAGTTGTTAGATTTCATTCCAGATTCTGGTCATTTACCTTGACCAACTTCAGAAGAAGTTCCTGCTAAAAATGAAGGTCACCAAATCAAAAACATGCCTGTGTACATTGAAATCCCTCAAGCACAGTGTTGACTGCCAGGCTGGCTAGGAGAACAGCACTGGTCCTTGCAGTTAACTGGACAGTTTCTTCCTCACCGATGCTTTTCCAGAAGGGTACTAGCACAATGGAACATGTGTTGCTGAAATGCATAAACACGGAGCACCAGATGCAACGGGCTTGGTCGATTTTTCTCTCCTACAATGTGCCCTGATGAGTTCGGAGTGGGACCCAGTAATTTAATTTGTGGTATCTTTGAGATCACTGCAACAACTCAAAAGCTGTGGACAGAGGCAAATAACATTTTGTAATATATTTATTGAATGGTAATGCAAACCAGAGAAATCTATAAAGAAGGGAGGAAATCGTATTCCCTGTCTGAGAAGGTACTGAACTGAATTTTAAACAAGAGAACCAGACGTGGTTGAGACTGAGAAGGGAAGGGGGAGAGTTCACCCGACTTTCCCCTTAAGAAATAAATTACTGGTGAGACCACACGATATTCTTCCAGTTTTCTGTCCTTCTGATCTCCCTTTACAAGTAGACAGACTCACATTTTGATGGTCTCCCCCATTTTTGGAAGTATTGCCCTTGATGAAGGTTTACTTAAGATTCTTTTATTCTTCTCCCCAGAGGACAAGTTGTTCTTGCAGCTGAAATCCCTGCCAGAAAGTCCTACCCTCTGATTGCTTCTAGAATTTAGAGAGTAATGGGACACTGAGACAGTGAAGCTGTTTTTACTCTGTGTTAGGCAGCAGTTTCCCTTCATATACCACCATCACTGCTGAATAGCATGGAATGAGAAAAGGCTCAGTCTCTGTAATAAAGTCAATAGCTCCTCATCTGAGGAATAAGAGGGATTTCAGCCAAGAGAGCAGAATGGCTTGCTTTCTCTTCATTTCTCATTTTAGTTTCTACTCTGTGTTCCTCAACACATACATTACCCCTTTTTTGCAGTCACTGGGGGATAAATTAGTCCAAGATCCTGCTTACCACTACTTCAGCACTTATACCATTTCTGATCAACCTATACTTAACATGTAACCTATACCCCTTCTGAATTTGTCATAAAGATTTCCATGGGAATTGTGTTCTCCAGACCAGATTCTGCTTTGTTATTTCAGTATAAAACCACAGCACTTCCACTGAAACCCTACCATTTTTTATCTCAATCCACATCTATGAAATCTGTGATTCCCTGGAAGTATTCTGGATTTGCACTGGAATAACTAATAAGTTGAATATGGCTGTAAACAAATTTATTGTGAAGATTTACTGCACCAGCTAACGGCAGTGGTTATAAATCTGTTAAATTTCAAGTAAAATGAATTTATATTCTGATGCTGGTGTTTGAAGGCACAAGCTTTGGAAGTTGGTTTCAAATAGATCTCAGGATTGCTGTTAGGTAGATATTGCTTATTATTGTTTGATTGTAATAGGCAGACTAAAATTGTGTCTTCTGAATTTCGTATCATAAATACAATTGTATAGAAACTTTACCTTTGAACAGAGTGGGGCCTTCTTGGAGTAAGAGGAAGCAGAGGTTACATGTAATGAGAGACAAGGACATTCAGAGAGATTCTAGCACTGTCATTCCTCAAAAGATCAGATTATCTAGATCAAATGATTAAATCTCACTGAAATGTCCAGGACTGTCCTCCAGAGAAACTGCAGTTATCTGCTGATTAGTTTTATAAAACTGTTCCCCATTTGTTTTTTGTATAAATGCACTCAGCTAAAGTCAGATTCAGTCAGATTAGTTTGGTTAGGTGTATTTTAAGAATAACACCCATATTTTAAAAGGTTATAATTTTCTCAAGAATTTGAAGAAAGCCTTGGACAACAGGATAAGCACTCTAAGTCTAATTTTTGTATGTGGTATAGTCAGGTATATTAGTTTGCAGTAATTTTACATTTGCTTTAATTGTTAGTCTCTTTTAGGACCAAGGGTGCTCTGAGGCATCCTCATCCTTTGTGTGTAATTTTGGGAAAGTGAGTTCCTGGAGTCATGGTCAGTTGTTGTGTTTTCAGAAGACAGCACAAACTATTTCTGGTGAAGGTGATGGGCTGACAGCCCTCTTTGGCCCCAGCTCTGTGGGAGCACCACGGTTTCCGTGTCCCTTGATCTTATTCTGGAGGGATTGCCCCCAGCTTTTGGTCCTGACTCTGCCATGATGCTGTGCTTGCTCTGTTTCTTACTGTAATGTACCTCTGTAACTTTGGGAGCAAGGCCTTACTATACAAAGCCTGATCCTCCAAGGCAGAGACACTCTGCCCTTGATGAGGTACATGCTTTAATTTACACGACATTTTTTGTCCCGTTGATTCCACATGAATAATATATAAACATGTATTTAAGCATTTTCCCGGATCTGGCCCAGAATGCTCAGACTTTGAAAGTCTGAACCCATTTTCTATCACTTGTGAATCACCATGCTTACAGTTGGTACAACTTAAGCTGTGATGATCCTCAGCCTCTGGCACGAGTCACTCAGAGGAGAGGTCAGTGAGGATGATGTGGACTTTGGAAACTGAGTGCCCTGGAAGGACAGTCACACTTCATTCCTCCACCTGTACCGCACTGATCAGCATGGTGTTTGAGACCACACATGGGTTTTGCACAGGCTGCTGAAGAGTCAGAAAAATGCAGTTGCCAAGGCTGAGCTTTCTCCAGCTGTTTTGTGGTGCTGTGGTGTTGAACGACATGATGTCCTGCCGCCACCCCAGAGGTGCCCGGTAGCATGGCTGCGCAGTAAATCTCCTCGCTCTACAGTGTGTGAGAGGCACCACTTGACTTGGCATTGGATCTCATAGTAATGAAGGAGTATTCTCCTCGCTGAGGAGAAAAGGGCTGGATGATCCTGAGACCGACATGGGGCAAATGCTCATTTGAAACCTCTTTCCATTTATTTGTCTGTTATTTTGTAGTAGGATGGCCAGACAATGACCTAAGAATACTTTTTTTCAAGTCCAGACATAGTCTGCAAATACAGCTCTCTGACTGAAAGATTTGGGCACCCCGAACTTTCCTGTATCTACCAGCAATAACTCTCCTTCCACTTTCTCTTGGAAATATCCCATCTGCAGCAGGATGGCTGGAACTCAAAATCTTTTCCTATAACTCCCTGTCCCTTACAGCTTCTGGTTTTCAGCTACAGATGAAGTATTCTGGTCACACCAGATCCAGGCCACATCAGCCTGGCATCTAAATCCCCATTTTCTGCTGGATTCCTCTCTAGTGTTGCAGGTTCCTGTGCTGAATTGAAGGAGTTAGATTACTTTGGTAACTAGGCTCAACCCACCAGTCCACAGGCTATGGAGGCATGTGTATTTAAAATGCTTTGCTTGAAAGGAGTCTTGGGAAATATTTGCATATCACTGGACAAGATGGGCTCTGATACTAATGAAGGCAGGATGAACCATAACTGAATGCAAATTGTATTAGAAAACCGACTGTCAAGGAGATGTCCTAGAAAACTGTGAAACAAGTTCAAAGTTTACCATTTGGTCATTAGCAGAAATTCTTTGAAAGCACAATCTAAGCACAGTCTCAAAAGTGGATAAAGTGCATTTTAGAGCTCCCATCTCTGACGTGGCTTGGAGGAAGCAATAAAATTAAACTCCTGGAAATGAGGAGGTGACCTGTATTAAGCTTGCTTTGAAAGTCTGGTGCAATAGGAGTTCAGTTCCTAAGAATATATTTTAAACAGATCCTACCCCCAAATTTGTGTTTCCTGGTAGAAAAAGCTGGCAGAATTGGGTCGGATTTACAGCAAAGTTGTGTGTTGATTTAGTTTAAGCCCCTGAGGGCAAAACTATCTTTGTAAATCCACTTCTGCAGAAATAAGTTCTTAGTGCTCCATTGTTGTTATTAAAGTGTGATTGCCCTGTACGTGGTTAAAAAAGTTTCAAAAAGGTACAATAATCACGGAGATTAGCAGACAAGAAAGAAATAGCTGTATGTTTGCTTGTGCATGAAAATGCTCCTTTCCGAAAACCTTGCAACTAATCTTTTTAGCCATGGCAGGAATAGGCAGAACTGTAGCCTTGAATCAATACCTGTGGGAGATGATGACTAACAGACTCAACGGAGTTTTTTGTTTGGAGGGGAACGCTTAAACTTTTGGAGTTGGTACCAGCTGTTCCTTTGAACAATGCTGTACTTATGATTCAGACCAGGGCGTTTGTGTTGTAAGCAAGCAAAACTGATTATTTCCCTTCGTACGCTTACTAAAAAAATATTTTAAAAAATGGAAAGAAACTTTAGGTGGGCCTGAAAGATAGAGGAGCCTCTAAAGTACTTGTGAATCAGTTTTCCTGGTATAACTGCATCCACATGTGAATTTATTGAAAACATATGTGACTTTGATAAAAGATTACATTTAAAGAAGGGGCTAGAACTGGGCTACAGACAACAGGGTACTGTGTTTCATCAAACACTGAGCTACACATTTTCAAATGTTTCATGTTAAGAGAAAATGTTTAGATGATTTTAAACAGTGCACTACTCCATTTCCATTGGCTTGCTTATCGCAGACCCCTTATGAGTGTTTCTGTTACAGAATAATCCACCAAGGCCATTCATCTGGTTGCTTGCTTGGGGGAAGAAAATCGAGTTACAATATGTTTACTCTAAGGAATGGTGTTATGTATTTGTAAGGTTTAGAGCTGGGTGAGCCATCTGGGGAGAAGAAACAGCAAACACAAAACTTGCCCGAGGTTCATTATCATCATTCACTTGCCCCGCATTTTTGGTGTACAAACTGATAATAACTAGTATGTGGTGCAATTCATATTAACCAAATCTCTAAGAGAAGCTGATATGAATTCAGACAATTAGGTGTTTAAAAACAGCTGAGATACTTTCAAAGTAATTAATAGACAATAGAGAACATGATCCAGTTCTGGGAAAAAGATGTTTCAGATAACCAAAACTCAGGTCATGGAAACTGCACTGTAAATTGTATATCAGGGTTTAAGCTGCACTGTGTTTTTACAACACAAACAAAAATAGTCTTGGAGCTGGATTCAGCTTTCCCTGTGTACACAGAGTCCTTAGACTATATTATATGTAGCTGGATTCCTCATGGATTGAATCCTCTGTGAATTCAAGGTCTCTCTCCTACCATTCTGAGTTTCATAATGAAGCTTAAAGTCAAAGTCTACCCAAGACCTTTATTCTGTTATTGGTTCAGACAGGTCGGGTTCTGTGAGTAATGGCTACAGGAATAAAGCTTGAAATACATCTTTAGCTTTGACTTCCGCATCCCAGTCATGAAGTGTTTCTTGCTGAGGACAGCAGTGTTAGGTGTCTGCAACAAGGCCTGAACTCCTGACTTTAGTAATGCTGTTTTGATACTGTGCCCTACTGATAGTGATGTGTGTGGACATTTTGCTCCAGAAATGCAAGATTATTTTAGATTCATGAACAGCAGTGAATGCCCGTCAAAATCAATAGGAAATCTCATTATTTTCAGTACTGTGTTTGGCAATTTATTCTATCTCCTGGAACTAATTCCCGCAATCTGAAAAAGCTTCAATGATCATAAGATGCAGCAGCACCTCAGTGTCCTAGGCAGCCTCTTCTTTGTTTAATGGAGGTGAACCATTGTCCAAAGTCTTCGTAAGTGGAGAACTTCTGCCACCTTTAGATATTGCTAGATGCAACTATTAGCAGCAACCTTCTGCCTGAACAGAGGAACTGCTTACAATAGGGTGCTATACCTAAGCCACAGGTAAGGTCCCTAAATACAGAAGTCCCATCTGAGACAGGAATCACTAAATATGACTGGAACGCTTTTCTTGGATTTAGTACTTTATACGGAGGCAAAAACCAATCAAGCTATTTTTCAAAAAGGAAGGAGCTAAGCAGGTAAGACCAGTTTTGCCCTTACAGATTTGGAAATCTATAAGGATCCAGCTGTGAGAGGATCATGCAAGGGTCTCAGCAGAGCTCTAGACTGCCAGGGAATCAAGCAGAGCTCATTCAACTGCCTTTGTGTTTTTACCCAGTTAGTTGCCCATCTACCACGTGAAGAAGGCTGAGGTCTAATAAACACCAAGGGGGATTCTTTAAGGAGATGACTAGATAGTCAAAGGGAGTTCATAGGATGGGGGACATGGCCTGTTATGCAATGGACTACAAAAACCAGACAGATCTCATACTCATCTTCTGTTCTAAGCTCTATAGTCAAACTACTGTTAATGCCACCTGACACAGCAATATTAAGCGCAGGCTGCTCTGGGTGATTATCTGATAGTAGTGGGTCAAGTGACACCATTGTGGGTGCTCCATACAGGTACCTGCTTCACTAAATTACTGCCTCATCTAGTTGGGGGTGAGTATCTTCCTTTGAACTGGACCTGCCTGGATCCCCTAATGTGCACAGTAATGCCATGAATGGCAGGAGCATAGTAGCTACATTGCCTAAGGATTTGTGTTTTGAGGGTAAGTGCAGTTGTAGATTCTCTGCTGTTTAGTAAGGCTGGAGCTCATAATACCACCGTTTCTGTAGTGGGCGATTAATTGTTTCAATAGACCTGGCTGTCTAGTCACATGAATGTTGTAGGGGTGTAACGGTTTTGAGATTTCTTCCCTTCTGTGCAATTTGGTTTTTAGGCTGAAAAGTTATTAAGGAGAATAGATGATGATATTATAGCATAAATCAGTCTAAAATAATTGTTGCCTAAATTAGATGAAATACAAAGAACAATGTTGTGATGCACTGATAGCTGGTTTGTGAAGGTTTGATTTCCAATAAGAACTGTGACACAAATGTAGATCATAGAAATCATAGAATCATAGAATCATTAAGGTTGGAAAAGACCTCTAAGATCATCAAGTCCAACCATCAACTAACACCACCATGCCTCCTAAACCATGTCCCAAAGTGCCACGTCTACACGTTTTTTGAATACCTCCAGGGATGGTGACTCCACCACCTCTCTGGACAGCCTGTTCCAATGCTTGACCACTCTTTCAGTGAAGAAATTTTTCCTAATATCCAAACTAAACTTCCCCTGGTGCAACTCGAGGCCATTTCCTCTCATCCTATTACTTGCTACTTGGGAAAAGAGACCAAAACCCACCTCACTACAACCTCCTTTCAGGTAGTTGTAGAGAGCCATAAGGTCTCTCCTCAGCCTCCTTTTGTCCAGGCTAAACAATCCCAACTCCCTCAGCCGCTCCTCAGAAGACTTGTGCTCCAGACCCCTCACCAGCTTCATTGCCCTTCTCTGGACACGCTCCAGCACCTCAATGTCTTTCTTGTAGTGAGGGGCCCAAAACTGAACACAGTACTCAAGGTGCAGCCTCACGAGTGCCGAGTACAGGGGCACAATCACTTCCCTACTCCTGCTGGTCACACTATTTCTGATACCAGCCAGGATGCCGTTGGCCTTCTTGGCCACCTGGGCACACTGCTGGCTCATGTTCAGCCAGCTGTCAACCAGCACCCGCACGTCCTTTTCCGCCGGGCAGCTTTCCAGCCACTCTTCCCCAAGCCTGTAGCGTTGCATGGGGTTGTTGTGACCAAAGTGCAGGACCTGACACTTGGCCTTGTTGAACCCCATACAGTTGGCCTCAGCCCATCAATCCAGCGTGTCCAGATCCCTCTGCAGAGCCTTCCTACCCTCAAGCAGATCAACACTCCTGCCCAACTTGGAGTTGTCTGCAGACTTACTGAGGGCACACTCAATCCCCTCATCCAAATCGTTGATAGAGATATTAAACAAGACTGGTCCCAACCCTGTGCCCTGGGGAACACCACTTGTGACCGGCCACCAACTGGATTTAACTCCATTCACCTCAACTCTTTGGGCTCAGCCATCCAGCCAGTTTTTTACCCAGTGACGAGTACTCCAGTCCAAGCCATGAGCAGCCACTTTCTCCAGGACAATGCTGTGGGAAATGGTGTTAAAGGCTTTACTAATGTCTAGGTAGACAACATCCACAGCCTTGCCCTCATCTACTAGGCGGGTCACCCGGTCATAGAAGGAGATCAGGTTGGTCAGGCAGGACCTGCCTTTCATGAACCCATGCTGGCTGGGCCTGATCCCCTGGTTGTCCTGCACACGCCTGGTGAGCACACTCAAGATGATCTGCTCCATAATCTTCCCGGGCACCGAGGTCAGGGTGACAGGCCTGTAGTTCCCTGGATCCTCCTTCCAGCCCTTCTTGTAGACAGGCATCACATTTGCTAACTTCCAGTCAACTGGGACCTCCCCGGTTAGCCAGGACTGCTGATAAATGATGGAAAGTGTCTTGGTGAGCACTTCCGCCAGCTCCCTCAGTACCCTTGGGTGGATCCCATCTAGTCCCCTAGTCTTGTGTGTGTCTAAGTGGTGTAGGAGGTTGCTGACTGCTTCCTCCTGGACTGTGGGGGGTTTATTCTGCTCTCGGTCCCTGTCTTCCAGCTCAGGGGGCTGAATACCCTGGGGATACCTGGTCTGACTATTAAAGACTGAGGTAAAGAAGGCATTAAGTACCTCAGCCTTTTCATTGTCCTTGGTGACAATGTTCCCCCCACACACATCCAATAAAGGATGGAGATTCTGCTTGCCTCTCTTTTTGCTGTTAATGTATTTGTAAAAACATTTTTTGTTATCTCTTACAACAGTGGCCAGATTGAGGTCTAGCTGGGCTTTTGCTTTCCTAATTTCCCCCCTGCATGACCTAACAAGCTCCCTGTACTCTTCTTGAGTTGCCTGCCCCTTCTTCCAAGAGTGGTAAACTCTCCTTTTTTTCCTGACTCCCAGCAAAAGCTCCCTGTTCAGCCAGGCCTGCTCGTCTTCCCCGCCAGTTCGTCTTATGGCACATGGGGACAGCCTGCTTCTGTGCCTTTAAGACTTCCTTCTTGAAGAATGCCTGAGAGATTTGCAGCAAGAAGATGATAACCTTCAAATCCTGAATTTCAGCTTTCCTCTGAGCTGGAGGAAGGGAACCATCCACGTACGCAGTACTTGATAAATTACTCCCTTCTGTTTATTATATCAGATTTGTTTTCAAAAAATATGATTTATGATTATTTGTTTTGGATAGCGGAGTAATCCCTGACTCTTGAAAGCCTCCAAAGTGTTTACCATTAGCAAACATAATGCTCATTAGATGTCCTTCTTCAAATGCAGAGTGAATATTGCTGTTTTTCATTGCCAAATGGGCACCAGGGCCCCAGTTTCTTTCACAGGCTGCTTCATTGGTCCAGTGGGCTTGGGGGAGTTAATTTTCATACCTAAATAAATAATGTATGTATAATAACAGGCATTCATAAAAGGCATAGAAACAATTAAAAGTATATTAGACTTTGTCATCCCATCCTTCTCCTTAAAAGCATGGAAACAAAGGGAAGGACCAGAGTGTCCTTTACATTACCACTGTGAGTATTAACATCATGTCTACTAGTCCTGACTTTGTCCCACTGGCTGCCGAGCATCAGGTCTTGTCATAACTTTTTCTGCCTAAGCTGAGGAGCTTTCTGTTGTCTGGTGCTGTCCCACTGGTACTTTTTGACTGTGACTTTCCCATTGGTATCATTCAGTGTTGGGCATGTTTCCACATCATGAGATATAGCTGTGCAGTGTCCGGCATGGTCTTGGCTACACAGTATTGGCCCATATGCAAGGGCATGTTTGTTTGACAAGGACAGAATGAAAAAAAAAAGAAAATTCACTCTTTTGTGTGGGCCCTGAGGAGACCCAAGGGTGCTCTTCAGTGGCTGACAAGCCTGGTGTGCCTGCCCAGAGCTTATGCTGTGGAGGGCTTCTTCTTCATTGGGCTCCAGGGCTAGGCAGCAATGGGCAAGTAGGACCAGGATGGAGACGCGTGCTTTAGCATTGCCTACTTTCTCCCCGCCAGCACGCACTGCTCCTATTATTTCTAAGTTTCAACCAGCCTTTCTAGCATCTGTTGCTAGGGGATGTTGAAGATCCTGCACATAATGTGGTCTACAAACAGAGGCTGAGTTGAATTTTTCAGCTTTTAATTTCAGGGAAAATCATTGCCTTATATTCTGGCTATTTTGGCTATGTCTATACTAGTAACTAAACTAAACCAGACAGGGTCATAGGGTGAGCCCTGTCCTACAACAGCCTGTATTGTGTAATTGTTGGCATGCTTGTAGGCATGGTGTTGGCCCATGCCAGCTAATATTCTCCCAGACAGAGCCCTGATGTGGTTCAGGAACAGGTCAGGGACTGTTTCTAGTAGGAAATCCAGATTAACTTATTTCTTTTTTTTTGGGGAAAAATAGTGTAGCTATATGGATGCAAACTGTGTTGTGCTACTGTGTGCAATGCCAGAAAACAGCCCTTGTCCATTGTTTTAACTTGGATAGATGTAGCTTTTGACACCTAAGAAGGAGACAGTTGCAATCCATGGAGCATGGGCCAGGCTCTTTTTTGACTTCCTTGATCACAATGTAATGCGATACTAACTGAAACTAGGTGGAATATAACATTTTTCATCAAACAAGTATCAAGTATCAAACAAGTATCATCAACCTGGAGCAAGTTCTATTGCCAAGAGATTCTCACATGCGATGAGCAGCCTGGTGTAATCAAACTTGTACCTAAAGCAGAACTCCATCAATAATAGCATATGATCTATGTTTTGTCAACAGATCAACATAATCAGTAGTGTGCTGCCCACTTAATTTGTGATGGTTGAGATTAAACTATCACTGTATCATAATACCCTTTTACATTGTCCCCTAAAGGTCTAAATGGAATACGAGAATTATGCTGATTTGCATCAATTCAACATTTGACTGGTAAGTGTAAAAAGGCACAGCATATTAAAGATGCTAGCTAGATCTATAATTTCCAATACATCTACATACATGGTAAGATTAATCTCACATAAATTTAGTCACCTAAATGGTAGGTGCTCAGTCCAACTTTCTAGTCCAGCAAGCACCTCTAGCGGCTGATTCATGCCATGCTCAGAGAGGCATTGGGGACAGGAATGAATTGTGCTCTGCTGAGCCCAGCTCTCTGCCCTGATACCAGCTCTTCGGGTTGCTGTTATCCAGGCATTGTTTATCACACAAATTTTTGCTTTTTTCTCAGTGCTTTATACATTTGTCCTCAACAATTTTCTCTTGAATTTCTGTCACAGGCCCAGATACTTCTTTCCATCCATCTTTGTTTCTACTTACCTTGCATGGCTTTCACTGACTGTCTCAGAGCTTAAGTATTTGTTTCAGTAAAGCTGAGTTGAGGCCACACCAAAGTGGTTAATAAAAATGTGCGTTGGGTTGCACAGCTTTGAATTTCTTTGAATCTTCACGAGGTTTCTGTCAGCCCATTTCTCCAGCCTGTTGAGGTCCCTCCAGATGACAGCATGACCATCTGGTGTATCAGCCGTTCCTCCCAGTTCTGTATCATCAGCAAACTTGCTAGGTTACACTCTGCCCCATCATCCAGGTCATTAATGAAGATTTGAAATAGAACTGGACCCAGTATTGACTGCTGGAGTGTATCTCTAGTTACTGGCCTCCAACTAGACTTTGTGCCGCTGATCACCACCCTCTGGGCCTGGCCATTCAACCAATTTTCAGTCTGTTATTCAGTCTGGTTATTCAGCCCATACATCAACAGCTTCTCTGTGAGGATCTTATGGGAGACAATGTCAAAGGCCTTACCGAAGTCCAAGTAGGTAGACAATATCCACTGCTCTCCCCTCATCTACCAGGCCTGTCATTTCATTGTAGAAGTTTATCAGGTTGGTCAAGCATGACTTCCCCTTCATGAAACCATGCTGACTACTCCTGAGGATTTTCTTGTCCTTAATGTGCCTGGAAATGGTTGCTCCATTGCCTTTCTAGGTATGGAGGTGAGGCTGACTGGCCTCACCTGGCCTTCCCTGGGTCCTCCTTCTTGCCCTCCTTGAAGATAGGAATGACATTTGCTTTCCTCCAGTCTTCCGGCACTCCCAGTCACCATGATCAGTCAAAGATTATTGAAAGTGACCTCACAATGACGTCTGCCACCTGCCTCAGCACTCATGAGTGCATCCTATCAGGGCCCATGGTGTTACGTATGTCCAGTTTGCTTAAATATTCCCTGACCTGATCCTCTTCCACCAAGGGTACATCTTCCTTGCTCCAGCCTTTCCCCCTGGTTTCTGGGACCTGGGATTCTTGCTAGTGAAGACTGAGGCAAAGATGGCATTCAGTACTTCCACCTGTTCCATGTCCTGTGTGACCAGGTCCACTGTCTCATTGAGCAATGGGCCCACATTTTCCCCAGTCTTCCTTTTGTCACCTATGTACTTGTCTTTAACATCCTTCACCAGATTCAATTCCATTTGGGCTTTGGCTTTTCTAACTTCAACCCTGGATGCTTGGACAAATTTTAATATTCCTTTGAAGTTACTTGTCCTTGCTTCCACCCTCTGTATGTGTCATTTTTGTGTTTGAGTTTGGCCAGGAGCTCCTTGTTCATCCTCACAGGCCTTCTGGCATTTTTGCCTGACTTCCTGCTCATTGGGATGGAACTCTCTTGAGCTTGGAGGAGGTGATTCTTGAATATTAAGCAGCTTTCTAGGGTCCCTCATCCCTCCAAAGCCTTATTCCATGGGACTGTTCCAAGCAGATCTTTGAAGAGACCAAAGCCTGCTCTCCTGAAGTCCAGGGCTGTGAGCTTGCTTGTCACTCTCCTTACTGCCCTCAGAATCCTGAACTCCACCATCTCATGGTCACTGCAGCCAAGGCTGGCTTTGACCTTCACATTCCCAATGAGGTCCTTGTTGTTGGTGAGTATGAGGTCCAGCAGAGCACCTCTCCTTGTTGGGTCCTCTGTCACTTGGAGGAGGAAGTTATTATCAATGCGCTCCAGGACCCTCTTGGATTGCTTATGTTCTACTGTATGCCTCCAACAGATATCAGGGTAGTTGAAGTCCCCCATGAGCGCCAGGGCGTGCGAATATGAGGCTGCTCCTATCTGTCCTGATCTTCCTGGTCAGGTGGTTTATAGCAGACACCCTCTATAATATCACCTTTATCTGTCCTCTCTTTAATCCTCACCCATAAGCTCTCACTTGGCTCCTCATCCATCCCTAGCCAGAGCTCCACGCACTCCAGCTGCTCTCTCACACAAAGGAAAACTCTCCCTCCTCATTCCCCATCCTGTCCTTCCTAAAGAGCCTGTATCCTTCCACTGTGACACTCCAGCCATGGGAGTCATCCCACCACATCTCCGCTACCAACAAGATCGCAGCCCTACAGCTGCACACAGAGCTGTAACTCATCATGTTTATTCCCCATACTGTGTGCATTAGCATGCAGACACTTTAGAGAGGCACCCCAACATGCTGAATTCCTGGAGAGGGTTTGGGGTATTTCTCCATAACAGTGCATTGTAGGCATTTCCTTGCTTACATACAAGTGCTGGCGGTCACCCCGCTTAAACTTCATTTTGTTGATTTTGTGGCCCCTTCTTGTCACATCACCCCACGCCGTTCGCTCAGCGATCCTGTCTGTCACTCCCTCACGGGACTGCTGATTAGTCTTTCCCTCCCCCATCATTCCTGGTTTAAAGGCCTCCTTATGAGGTCAGCCATCCTGTTGGTGAAAGTAGCTTTGCCCTGCTTAGTGAGGTAGATCCCATCTCTCCCAAGCAGATGCCGATCTGCAAACAGGGTCCTGTGGTCATAGAACTCAAAACCCTGCTGCCAACACCAGTTCCGCAGCCACTTACTGACCTGTCCTATTAGCGTCCTTCTCCTCGCACCCTTGCCCCTCACCAGCAGGATTGAGGAGAACACCACCTGGGCCCCCATGCCCTTCCTTACTGCCCCCGGAGCACTGTAGTCACTTTTGATAACATTCAGGTTTCCGCTGGCAGTATCATTTGTGCCCGCATGCAATAACAGCAGGGGCTAGTAGTCAGAGAGCTGGATGAGCTCCTGCAGTGCCTCCACAACATCCCAGATCCTGGCTCCCGGCAGGCAGCAAACCTCTCTAGGTGACTGGTCAGGTTGATAGATGGGTGGCTCTGTCTCCCCCAGCAGGGAGTCACCCATTACAATGAATCGTTGCTTCTTCCTGGTAGTCTTGCATGGCCTAGGGTTAGGTGGACCAGGTCCTTTTGCTGTTCCACCTAACCCTAAACCTTTTACACGCAAATGACTTACAGTTTGCTGGGTGCTATCTGGCATGCCAGGCCACTGGCATCTTCTTGTTAAAGGTGACCCATGCCTTCTATTCTGATACAAACTGCTGTGGGGTGGTAGACCATAGAATGGAAATAAAAGCTTGTTTCAGGGCCAGAATAGAAAAGGTCTTTCTCAATTAGCTTTTGGTTGTAGAGACCACAGTTGATTAACAATCATCATTCCATCAGCATAGCTGTACTTTGAAGTGGGTATTAAAGAAAAGGTAGTATTTTCATCCAGCATAAAGTATTTTTTTTCTGAGCAGGTCATAAGCTTCCAGGGGAGAAGATAGGGTGATAGGAACCTTCCAGCACATGGAAGTAGGGAATCTGAAATCTTGGAATTAAAACAGAAACGTCTAAACCGGTGATAGAAACAAAACACATCAGTGAGAGAAAATGAGCCCTGTAAGGCAGCAGAAAGGAAGAAACCTCTGATATAATCCCATTTTTCCATAGCTATGAGGCAGGATAGTGAATGAGAAAAGGCCGTAAGACAATTAGGTAAACTGCTATGGCAATTGCTATAGCAAGCTCATAATGAAACTCTGCAAAGTGAAACTAGAGAGGGTCCCAGTCCTACTTGGCATTCCCTTTGCTGATTGCCTGCATTTGTTATTCATTTCAGAAAACTCTTTGAATAGAAATTCAGAAAAAAACCCCCAGCAAACCAAACAAACCTTGCTGTTTATTTCAGCTAATATATAGAAAGTCAGCAGAAGATTTAGGAACATTATGAATGCCAAGTTAGACATTAAATTTATAGTTTACTTGGCTTTAGCATTTTGGAAGATGACATTTGAATGTCACATTAATTTAGGTCTGGGAGCCTATATTTACAAGAAGGCCTTAAATAGAGCATTCATTTTAGGTTTAATTAAATCTCTTGCTCTCTATTTTTTAAAGGAAACAAAACAAAGCACTGACTATAAATTTCCATTGAATATGTTTGTTCTGTTACTTTCTGTTTTGCTAATACTCCAAATACTGCTTCGTTCTACTGCTGTTTTTTGAAAAGGAAAAAAAAGAAAAGATTTAATTCCTTGAAAGGCAACTGCTTTAGTTTCACCTTTCTTACCATAGTAGAAAGTTTAAAATGAAAGACTGATGAGAGTCCTCAGGTTTATAGTCTCTTTCCTAAGCCCTGGGAGAGACGGCCTCATTTTGCTTTGCTTACTCAGGTGAGTAGATTCTTGCCATGAGCTCTTGGCAAGACCCACCAGTGGTCAGCAAAGAGTTAATACGGTGTGAGAAATTGTATGGCTGGGGTCCCAGCACACTGAAATCCACCCGCTTAATGCCAGACTTTTGCTTTAATGTTAGCTTTACCTTAAAATCTTTATCTAAATGATGGGAAACAAACCCTTCAGCTTGTAAAGCAAAAAGGTTGGTTGGAAACAAAATCCAAGCCTCTTTGGTAGACCTGATTCAGTTGCTCTGATTCATCAAGTGAAAATAAGCCATTTGCCATCTGGTAATTACCTTGGGGACTGAGGTGTAAATCCCTGTTCCTTAATCTTCCCCTCTTTAAGAAAACATTCTCTCCTAGGTGGTCCAGATGGCAAGAGGCCTTCAGACAATACATAGAGGTGACCAGTGATGGGTTGTTCCAGCACAGCAGGAGGTCCCCGGGGCACGCAAGCAGAGGGAGGGAGAGGTCTCCTTTGCAAATGGTTTGTCAGAAAGCTGACAAGTGCCGTGTACGTGTGTGAGAAAGCTCTCTGCAGGATCACACAGCAAGCCCGCATGAAGCACCCCCATCCCTAGGCTGCTGGAGGCAGTCAGCAAGGATGGGACTAGGTATAGACAGAACCGACCGACACGGTATTCTTCCTCTCTGTCTCTCTTTCTATTTATTTATGCATCTAAACTATGGTTGAAACACTTCTCTCCAGTGGTACTGATTAAATGACAACCGTATCGATCCTTCCCCCCCTCGGTTCAAAGAGAAAAACCCTGTTTTCTTTAGAAATCCAAGCTAAAAAGAAGAGACCTCGACCAGGCATCACAAGAAAGAAGAAACAACATTATTTTAGAGGCTGTTTAGTTATGGTATCTGCAGTGCTTCCGCCCAAGAAGGTGAATTCTCCTTCTTCTCTTGTGACTTTAAAAGTAGCCAGAGGCTAATTTAGGCCACCAGAAGTGAGAGGCTGCTGTTTCTCAAACTCTGACCCAGGTTGCTCATGTGGTCCTTTGGCAGATGTCAAATAACTCAATATAGGTTTTTAAGCCTCCTTTTAATTGCAGCTCACCACGCTGTGGGTGCAGGGATTTACCAAGGGGATGCCGCCTGCTCCACCATTGCTCCAGCTATCAGGTGGTGTTACTTCATTAGCTCTGAAAAGGAAGAGAGGAAGCAGGTGGGGCAGGGACCATTTTTTTCCTATGCTCATTTTCCTTGTACACTCACAGCTTTAATTCCCCCCTCCCCTGGTTTCCAACCTGGAGACGGTCACTATACAAGCAGCAAACATGCAGCATTGGCATGAACTAATAACTGAACTAACAGGGAGGCAGATAAAAGTATTTTGGAGAGCTGCTGCTGTCAGATAGGAAATGAAAGCTCCTTGACTTCACCAGTGTGTGGATCAGACACTGCAGATGACACAGCCCTCATATAATCCACCCTCTTCTAAAGGGACTACTATTGAAAAGAAGTCATCAAATAAGCTGCACCCACAGATAACCTTTGGACAACTTTCATGCCTCCAGAGCTGCACAAAATCACAGATGGGAGCAATGAGGCATCTCAGGGCCAGGGGAGCCCAATGAGAGCAACAAGCAGGACCTGGAAGAAAGAGAGACAAGAGAGGGAAGACAGGGCTGAGGAGTAAATTTCCCCTCCCACTGCCCCCAAATGGGTATAACCCACATGATGCAGAAGAGCAGGTTTTCTTACAGGCATTAGACTAGTGGGTGCAAAAGACCTAGTTAAAAAACCTTGCCTGAGATGAGAGTTAAGACCCAGCGATATCTGTGCAGCTTTGAGGCCCCAAGGGTGAAAAGACTGAGGGCTCACAGTTGTGCCCCAAACTCATTGCCCTTTCTGTTCTTCTCCACCACAAGTTCAGGTGCCCAGAAATACAACTAAGGAAAGTAAGATGCCATTTCATCCCCTTGCAGCGATCTTGGCAAGGGCATATTCTACCCTGAGTAGTTTGTGCCTTTCCGGTGACGTTGCAGTGGGATAACACACTGAAGGTCAGCCAAACGGTACCCTTTTTGGAATATTTGAATGAATTGCTTCAATCAGTTTTGAAATGTGCCTTTCATGCTCAAATAACATTTTTCCGGTGTGTTCCCCACAGAAATGTCATATTGGAGCTATTCACGAAACCTGGCCAAATCTCATCATGAAAGTGCCACACAGGAGCCTTTGCTTATGGTGAGCAAGTCAACGGGACAATCCACATCATCCTGGGAAAATTATTGACTGACATGGTTGAAAAAAATAATTAAGAATCAACTAGTGTGACCTTTTAAGCTGAATTAGAAGTTATTGTTATCTGTTAGTGTTTTTGAAAATAAATTCACAAATTGTAGTAATATCAACCATCCTTGTTCCTGCCAGAAGTGCAGTATGCAAAGTTTTTAAAGCAATTCTATCCTGTATGAGTTGATGTTGAACTTAGAACTATCTAAAAACAAAAGCTATTTTATAAGATGTAGGCAGTAGGAAGCAAATTTAAAGCTGTGCTTTCAACTTGAAAGCTTACAATTTCCTGACTTTGCAGTGTTTCCCATTTTCCTTCTGATTTGAAGTAATGCCTGAGGTGTTTTGGCTTTTTTTTTTTCCTCCTGTGCGAGATACCTGGAAGGAGCGGAATATTTCCAGCCTGTATTGATTAAGCTTGATTGTACCTTTGCCAAAATCAACAGATGATTCTGTCAATACTTTCAAATACCAAAGGAACCCAATTTCTTAAATCTAATTTTAATTTCTAAATATCTTTCTTCTAAAGCAAATTTCTTGACTGTGTGTATAATGATAAGGAATGAATTACCCCAGTTAAAATTACTTAGGACCACAGGTATACTTCTGGTTAGGCATTGACATCTGAGTCTGGCTGAACTAAGACCCTAAGTGATAATCTTGCTATTGACTGAGCAGTGTGAATGACTGAATTTTGACTGGTGATTCTGAAAATCAATTATTTTTTCTATTCTCATTGCTGTACCCACATATTTTTAGGTTTTTTTAAAAATAAATAAATGGAGTATGGCAAATGCTTTACTCCTGTTTTCTCCTTTTTTCAAAAACCTGTGAAAAAATTTTAGGCAATTGTGGGAATTAAAACAATATTCCACAATTAAAGGTTAAAAGGGTTAAAGGGTTAAAAAAAAGCTAATTAGAAAATGCTGAAAGAAACTGTTATAATTATTGAGAAATTTTTACAATTGTTTTTGCCAAAAAATGATATCTTGAATTTAGCTGCAAAACCCTGTGCTGCAATACTTGGCAAGTATATTAGATGTCTTTAAAATTTGCCACAAATCCAGTGTTGACATGACTGTCTATTCCAATAGCACACGCCAAAATGGATTTTCCCTATGGAATATCAGTCACTAATTTGGTCTGATCAGCACTAGGTCTCATTCTTCTCTCACAATGTCTTTGATTTTGAACTCTTCCATCACCGTTACTGGCATAACCCTGGATGCATGGAGGTGAGTTTTAAAGCATGGGTGTCAGGAGGTGTTCCACCTTTATGGAACTCCAGTTTCCCCAATGGGATGATGTTATTTCCCCACTCAGGATTGTAAAGCTCTGATGTACTGTAAGATATCATTACTATTCTACTCAATTCTACCTACTTTCCATGTGGCATTTGCAGGCACGACCTCCTCTTCCTTCTGCAGTTTCTTACAGAGTTCATACATGTGAATTTTAGGTCAAATATTCTCCCTGACCTCAACATCCAGAATGTCAAAATTATTAGCAAAGTTGATGTAATTTCATGAAGACTTTTAAATCTCAAGTACAAAAAACTTCCCATCGATATTCTACAAACCCTCCAACCCTGTTTCCAGCAGCCAGCTACCAACTCAGTGTTCATGGATCTAGACTTTTTCTTCCCATGTGGTGTATTTGTTGCTGCAAAAGAGCAGTTTAGTTACTTTACAAAGCCCGTACCTTTGGAAGTGTGAGAAGGCACATGTGCACTTAGGAACACTAAAGATGCATTACAGACAGGTAAAAATGCAATGGTTATCACTTGGTTTATGAACAATCTTAATTTTGCTACAGAATTTCTGCAAATCATTTATCCCTCTTGAAAGGATCACACAGTCTGAACTGAAAGGAGGGAACATGATATTAACCTGAAGGCTTGTTAAACTGCACTGTGGTTATAAATTTTGTGGAATTCCTTTGTATTTACAGTAACTGCCAAAACAGATTTAATCCTCTAAGGCTTCAAGATGTACATTTCTTGGCTTGTGTGCTGGGACATTTTCATACTGGAAAATGATGTATATTTTCCATATACACTGTGGGCTTCTTAGAAGAATGGGTAAAATCTCCTTATTTTGGGGATAAAGTAAAGACTGAGAAGCCAGGAAAGAGAATGAGAATTCAATGGGGTGATCGACTCATGTCCCAGACACTGGGATATGGACTGAAATAAATGTGGGCACCGAGAGTTAACAGCTAAGTGCATCTGAGGCTTTGCCCGAGCACAGAAAACTTTCTGCTTTCCCTACAGCCATGTAACTACAGCAGACTAACAAAATCAATGTGGGGATGACTGTATTCCTATAAGCATGCTTATACCCATGCACCTTGTTATGGGGCGTTTTAAGCATCTATACATAAGTATAGTGATAGCAGATGCCAAGGGATCTTCAAGAGCTCAGAAGTGAGACAAGCCTCATTGAGAAATTGAAATATAGAAGGAAAAGGGTATCGAGGTAAAAGGAAGCTGCAGGTTATTAACTTTGCAACTATTTGTGGATTAAGAACTACAAGAGTGACTATGTATTAAAAAGCTCTTACTCTGCAAGAAAACAAATAAAGGATTTGCAATGCCTTTTTTTTCTCCCAGCGTGGTGAGGGGTAAGACTGGTTGAAGCATTTACATCTTTTTTTTTTTTTAAAGGAGAGCAGGCTTTCACTTAAACAAAAATAGGCACAGAAAACATTGCCTTTCACTTAAAAAAATCATCATTAATTAATTACTGTATTTAATTTTTTTTTGCTAATTATTTCTGGTGATTTCACTCTGAAGATGATCCTGGCTCCTGCTGGAGTCAGTGAGAGTTTTGCCTCTACACAGCGTAGATACAGGATAGACACCACATTTGCATTAGAAGTCCAGGTTGTTATAATTAGAAGTGAGTTTAAATGCTGGTGTTTTACACTGCATCGCAAGTTTCCAAAAGTCTCATATTGTCTGGAGCTGTGATTTTGGTTTGGGCCCACCTCCAGGGCAGGGAGAGGCTGATTAGCTGTAGAATCTGTCTGAGATCTTGGTCAGCGATATTTTTATATTTTTGTGGTTCAAATGATGTATGCTGTACTATGAAAGGAATACTTTTCACTCATTAATCATATTTCAGAAAATGGGAAGCACATGATAACTAAACAAACCAAAGCATGAAAATGAAGACAAGAATTATGGTAAGTTAGCCAGTGTGAAAACCTTTATTGGACAAAGAAACACAATCAGGAAGAAAAAGATTCCTGATTAAAAATTTCACAGGCTTTTTGTTCTTGTTGATCCTATTCTTTTTCCTCAGAGGTCTTTATAAGTTGTTAGTCTAGTAAACATAATAAAATGTTAGCTATTACTCTTTTAGTAAAAATAACTAAGAAAAGGGACATTTTGTTTCTAAAATCTTTGGAAGAAAAACATCTGCATGTATTAACAAACTTCTTATAATGATGTTGATATAATAAATTGTTCTATTGAAGATGGCTCTTTTTTAGGGATTTCGCAACCTAGGGAGAATATATTCTGTTAAAAAACTTAAAAGCTAAGTAACTGAAACTTTACCTCTACTTACCAACCATAACTTGAGTTTAAAGTTTTGGGTTTTTGCTGGCAGTGAAAGGATTTAAAATAATATGGGGCATGTATGTCCCACCACCCTTTGATGACAGAAGCAGCTGCTGCATGAGAGAAAAGTAAGTCCCTGGCTGCTCTTTTATGTGATTCTTTCCATAGCTTATCCTCCCCGCTTCTCACAGCCAGCAGTTCAGGGCTTCCCACATCCAAGAGGGGATGATTTTTAGAAGTCATGGATAG